>WSUE01000016.1:118229-163948 GCA_019633535.1 Tulasnella sp. JGI-2019a
TCCATATGTCACTCGCAGGACTTTGTTCCACCTCATCAAATAGCTCTGGACTGCAGAAACGCACTGTTCCAGCCGCAATGTTTGATGTTTCGAGACCACTGCGAAAGTTTGATTTGGCAAGACCAAAGTCGCAAAGCATTGCCTCGCCCTGCCGGCTGACTAGGACATTCGCCTAATAACATCTAAGCATTCGCTACATCTATCTATGGGGCGTACTCTCACCGCTTTGATGTTTCCGTGAGTTACAGGCGGGTCAAGGCTGTGCAAGTGAACAATCCCTCGTGCCACTTGAACCACCTGGGTAATATTGCGTTAGCCCCATACCATTCCAAGAACGGTCTGATATTCCAACTCACGAGCTCCATTCTGCCTGGAATATCGATGGTGTGTGTCTGTAGATAGTGCTCGACGCTTCCATGCGGCTCGAGTGGGCAAAGGAGGAATGCTTCGTCAAACCCTGGGCTGAGGTAGAACCCGATAATGGGAAGGATGTTCTGGTGCCGCAAATCGGCCCAGACACTGATTTCACGTAAGAGCCGCTGCAGGATGGGATTGCGTCGGTACATCTTCTTGATCATGAACTGATTACTTACGTAGGCTACTTGGAGATCGTTGGTTGCATGAGATCTCATGATTTTGACTGCCACCCGGATCGTTTGCTGCGCAAGGGCCACGAAAAGATCCGCTTCATAGACATCCCCAGCGCTACCAGCTCCGAGCGGCGCTGATTTGTCTATTATCAGCTTGGTTGGATCGTTGTCAATGAACAAGAAGTCTAATTCCTCCAAAGTTTCGTCCTATTCGCTTGTCTCAGTCGCGTTGAGATAGATACAGTAGTAGAGCTCTCACGACTATCCGCCGATCTAATATCAGGTCTTCGTCCATGCTTTAGCGGTTGTTGTTGTCGTTTTTTTCTCTGGTCGCCCCGAGTATCACAGCGTTAGAATCGAGTATCAGTAATGCATGAGGCGGAGTAGTTTGACTCACAAGCTGGGGTTGCTTAACCCAACATGTGTGAGTCATTGTTGACATAACTTCCCTGAGTTGAGGGAGGTGGAGTTTTTATGAGTCATTTTGAAGCATCTAGCCCGCGTTCGGCGTAGTGTTGCCGCAAGCCAAGCCAAGCCAAGCCAAGCTTTGGTTTGCCGGACGGCTTGCAAGCTTTCCCCATCAAATGAAAACCCTTGAAAGCCACTCACTGCGTAAAGCGGTCTGATTTGCGAGAGTGCTGTAAGGAACAGGTATAAGCTCGTGGGACCTCACGGCTCCGGATAGACGTTTGCCACCAGCTCCCAGGAGGCACCGAAGATGTCCGAAGCCAAAAACGACCCCACTACGCTCTCGAGTTGCTGCCAATAACCACGGCTTCCTTGAAGGTGCAGTGCTCAGCGACCAGACACCCCCGCGAAATACTAACGAGGCCATTTCAATATCGTATCTACAGTTGATTTTTACCACTCCCCAAAATGGTATTCGAGTTATTGCAGAGTCAATGCCAGACTACTCTATCTCTATCAACCCTGGGTCGTGGTACAAGAGCGAGCGACATCTGGATCAGACGAGAATCCATCTAACCTCAGACCAACGCGGGTTGTGACACCCAATTGCTACACTCGCTATTTTATCATATGTCTCAACGACGAATGCCGAACCTTCCGCCTTCATGCATAGACTCGTTCGGTGGCATCGTCTCGTCTTCTCCCGAAACCATCATCCACCACTTCTGAAGTTGAAGGCGGAGGGAATTGATACAGTACTGCCAGCCATTGTCTCGCCGACCATTTCGGCAAGTGCTAGAGCATCACGGTCAACGGCGACTCCAGCTCCATTATCCGGCGTATCACCATCACTATACAAGATGATTACTTCCGCCGACACTTTGCTATTCCGGTTCAGAACATTCCAGCCTCACATATGGAACCTTTATTCCTTGAGCTTGAAAGTATGTGCGTACGTTATGCTGGCGGGCACAATTCGTCAATCGACCCGAGATGAACATGGTACATGTCTATCTCGAATTCGATGGCCTCTCAATTCACAATGTGGATATCTGTGGGTTGGCGACCATTCTAATATTGCTCAGTAATGAAGGAAGCTTCCTTGTAGGTGAGTCTTATCGTTTGGCTATTGAATATAGTCTTGGCAAGGGCATGTAATCCCACCTCTATACTCACATCCTGGGCCATCACAGCCCTATTGATCGCTGTAGCAGCTTCCACCACATCTACGCCGATACACCCCTCTTCAACCTTGCCTTATTAGCCGACCCGCACCACTCCCCTCTTAACTTCGTTCCCCCCTCACCCATCGAGTCTCCCCTATACCATCACATCCTACCTACTTACTCGGCTCACTCTAATGAAGGGTCAGTCAATAGGAAAGTTAATGATGGCGCTCGAGTCGAGAATGGTGGAGGTGGAGGATTCGGAAAGGCCGCCGACTTTGGTGCATGGGAGGAATGTGAGCGGGAAGGACATGTACGATAAGATTGTGACGCGGACGCGAAGAGGAAGGTGGTCAATGAAGGGATGAAGGCACAGCTGGTGGTGCGCTGGTAATGAGCAGTCGGGACGCCGCGCCTTGGGAGGGCGTTTTCGAGAAGTCCGGGCTTAGCCTGCTCTAGATGATCGCTTTTGTGTTTTTATAATGCTATGAAGCTGTAATAGGATGGCGTTGTTGTTTCGTTTTGCAAAGTCCTCATTTGGATATCACAGTTGTAATTATTGATGGAGGGTCTTCTGGCGAAGGTACGAGCGGCATAGGGAGCATTAACTTGAGACCGATTGCAAATCCTGTCCCCACTCCGAGGTCAAAATCACATAACGAATGCATCGGCTAAGGCAACTCAAAACCGTAACACACAAGGGGATCGAATATGTGGACTACATACCATAGTGAACAAGGTTCACCCATCGCTCCAGCGGAACCCCCTTACGTATCAGGTCCTTCGTAGCCATAGACAACGCCATGGCCGCATCTCTGTAGTCCGCTGCCTCTGGCCCGTTCCTAAACATGTACTTGTAGAACGCTCTGGCCACAATCAGCCTGTCTTCATCTGATATTTCCCACATTGATCCGACCACGCTGCGGAATCCGGAGAGCAGCATCCCCGCAGCAAGGTTGCTCGCTTCATCGCCATGAGCCGAGTGACCAACGGAAAGGAACGCCATTTCGGCTCTTGGGAAATTGTTCCGGTTGATGTCGAGGAGGGTCAGAGGCTTGATATCCTGTGATGGAAGGAGAATGGTCGAATTGAACGAATCGTTGGCAAGCCAATAACTGTCACTTGTGATGTGAACCCAGGCCGAGTCCTTCAAACCCGCCAACATCGTCTCCTTTGTAGAGTCCACCCCTCCAATGACCGTGACACGGGCTGGGGGTCTGGTGGTTATTATGCCATGTACTCCGACGTGGTTGGCAGAAGGAGCCATCAGTAGCAGATCCGGATCAAAGGTCCTCACGGCTGGCGCGTCAGATCGGAGGAGGGCTGAGAGTGACGGTGTATAGGATGACACGAACCGGTCAGGAAGGCTCAACTCATGTGATATGAACGGTTGGGCGGCGTGGAGAGGAAGTGACCAGACCGCTACAGTTGGGTTCCACCAAACACGTGACCTGTGGGGGAGTCTCAGTGTACGCTCCAGGTAATTCACCACAGGTGCAACAATGACAGTCCAAATATATTGCAGCTTTGCCCTGAGGGGCGGTGGGGATCCGCTCAGTGCTGGCCACTTTGTTGTGCCCCTCATCGGCGTTTCCAATAAGCTCTTGATGGCGTCCGGTCTTGCTTTGGGGAGCGGAATTACTGCAGGCTCTCCAGATTTCAGAATAATGATGGCGTCTGATCTGACGTGGGTGACATTGACAATGATAACAGGGCCTTGGGCGGCAGCATACTGCAAGGTCTTGAACGGAGTCGGCTTGAGAAATACTTCAAATCCTGGAAGTTTCCGGATACGCGCCAGCACATCATTCCAGTGCTTCGACAGGTTGCAGTGACTATAAATATCATAGGAAATCATTAGGAAATAATGATAAACACATCACAGGACCTACGATCCTACCTTCTTACAGTATCCAACCACAATGCGCCTTTGCCCCCAACTGTGTCACGCTTTTCTGAATTTGCCCGCTGAAGCTGGGAGCTAAGGTCCAAGAGCTCGGACAGTAGTTCTGGACTCGACGCATGGAGTTTATCGAGAGCCGTTCGGTACTGCGCCAACTGTACGACAGAAGTATTATGCACATGTTCTACGACCTCAACAGCCTTCTGTGGGTCTCCAGCGTCGAGCGCGACAGCGGCAAACATCGATGCCAAGTCTTTGGCCCGGCAGAGAATCTACGATGAATAAAGGAAGTCGATAGTCAGCGGTAATGGCAACCAGACTACACCGGTGATAACACACCGCCCACGAGCTTTCTTCCGTTAGACACGTAATAGGTTCCCTGCGACGGATCGCTTCAAACCACCACATCAGGTAGCGTGAGATTGATAATCCCAAGAGGTCCGCAACTTCACTATTGTAGGGTCCTCGCCCTGCTTGCGACGAATGGTACGACCACGACGATAAGGCATACACTAACTCCTCCAGTTCAAGTTCCTGCTGCGCCTGGCGCTCCTGGCGCTCCTGACGCTCCTGCTGCTCCTGGAGCCGCTGATCGTGTCGCTTGTGTCGCTCTTGTCGCTCTTGCCGCGCCTGGCGCTCCTGGCGCTCCTGCTGATCTTCCTGTTGATCCTGCTGATCCTTCCGCTCTCGCTGACCCGGCCGCTGCTTCCACTCCCACTGCTCCTGCCGCGCCTGCCGCTTCTGCCACGCATGTTGTTCCTGCTGTTCCTGCCTCTGCCACGCCTTCTGCGCCGGCCACGGTGGCCGCCTCTCGCGGTCCTGCTGCTCCTGCCGCTCGTGCAACTTCATCCGTGCTTGTGCCAGCTGCACCAGACGCTCCTTCTGCTCCTGCTGCCCCTTCTGTACCTGTGCCAGCCGCGCCTGGCGCTCCTGCTGCTGATCCCGCCGCTGCTGTCGCTCCCACTCCTGCCGAGCATGATGCCCCTGCCACGCATGCTGTTCCTCCCACTCCCGCCCTAACCACTCCGTCGGCATTGGATTAGGCAGCCACTTCCTGCGTTCTTGCTGCGATTGCCGCGCCTTCTGTGCCTGTGTCAGCCGCTCCTGCTGCAGTCTCTGCGACTGGGCCTGCGGCCGTTGCCAACCCCCCTCTTGCTCCGTCCACTCCGCTTCCTCCCACTTTTGCTGCAGTTTGCGACAGAGTGGCAATGGCCGCGGCGTCCAAAATTCTTCTAGTTCCTCCCGCTCCGCTTTCTCCCGCTCCTTTCGCATCCGCTCTTCTGCTTTCGTGTCCAGCCGTGGCTGCGGCTCGTGCCACTGCCACCCTAGCTTCCTCAACTGTTCCACCCGTTGCTTCATCACTCTCGACTCAATTGTGAATATCATGAGTCCTAGGCATCGCGCAGCCAGCCGAGCTTCGTGGACATCCTTCTGGATGCAGAACTCCGATTCCGTGCAGCGCAAAGGATCGGTGATGAAGTCAGGGAATGATGTATGGTGGATACGCGGACATCTGTTGGGTGATCGAGGAATGGATATGACGGAATGAAGGTGATGCAACGCACGGGACCCATCTCCAACGGATAACCCCAATAGCCGCTCCATTGCAGCTACCGACATGGGATTGCGAAGCAACACGATCGCCCCCACCATCTGCTGTAGTCGCTCAATGATATGTGAACTCCCGGTCGTAGACCTGATCTTGCGAAGGATCTGCAAGTATAGCTCGTCGATTGTGTGGTTTGGCCCAATGAACGATGACTCGCTGCGCTGAAGAAGTAGATTCAACTGCTGTCGAGGATTCTTGACTTCTTCGTCGCCCGCGAAACGTGCAAAAGTTGCAGCAACAATGAACAACGTCTCCGCCCTCTCTACTAGTGCCTCTATCTCATCATGCCTCGCCCACCTCCTTCCTATTGAAAGGCCGAGTCTACTGGGGATCTCCGCGAACGACGTCTGGAGATAGAGACGGATGTCGTTCTTGACGACGGACGCCTCGATGTCGTGGAGGATGAGCTTATGAATGTTATCGGCGTGATTGAAGATACTCCGGAGATGAGGTTCGGGGCGACTAGTCATAAAGACTTTGAGTGGGAATGGAGCCTTTGATACTTCTGATAACAGCAATCGAAGCAATTCCTTCGCTCCCTGCTTCTGGCATTCGTCAATGGCATCTAGGACAATGAGGAGAGTTTTGAAGGTGGAGTGACGTGCTTCAGGGGCTCTATAATCAGTTGCTGGAGCTGAATCACCAGGTCCTCGCATGCTACACTGGATGAAACCTCTGCAGCTCGACCGAAGTGAGGGACGAAGGAAGGGTCGAAATGTCCGAGTTGATAGGCTAATGTGGGGAAGACAAGTGCGGGGTTAGATAACTCTGCCTCACCAGACCTGGAAAAGAAGAAGCTAGCAGCGAGGTAACCGTCACAGGCAGCTTCCTCTGCAAGTGTATGGGCGATCGTCGTCTTCCCGATACCAGCTATCCCATCGAGATTGAAGATGTGTGGGGCGTTGGGAGTGGTGTCAGCACACCATGTACGGATCTCTTTCAAGACAGCAGTACGTGTGCCCGCCAAACAGCTAACGCGTGCAGGAATTGCTGACCACCGAGCGAGTTTTGCTTGTGGTAGGGCTTCAAGGGCGAGTAGCGCTATACATGAATGAGGTCAGCTTTCTAACCTAGATCCAAATTGTACGACCTTCGCTCACCTTTCTTTGAACCCTCATCGTGGGGTATCATGTAGTCATTTTTCCACCGCGCCCCCGAGGCACCAGCTATTGCATCCGTGAACTCCAAAACCGGTTGCTTCTTGCGGTTATTACATGCTTCTCGCGGACAGACAAGTTCCTCAGTGATCGGGGCTGGATAGTTTCGAATCTATTGAAACTGGCGTTGAGTATTGGATGAAACACAATTGCGTACATCTTGCATATACCTTCAGGTCCCAATACTTGAGGAATTCTGATGCATGGATGCGATCTTTGGCTTCGAAATGCCAGCAGTGAATAACCCCATCCCACAGGTCAGGCGGAGATCTTAAGGTCTCTTCCGATGACGGTAGTTTTCCGTCCCCAATCATTTTGATTACTCTCATCGTTTGCTTTATTGAAGCGAAGGGCTTTGTGTCCAGGATAATCTGCTTCCCATTACCAGGCGGTAAGTTATCTGACACCCTGTTTATGCGTTGGACGAACCTCGACAACAAGACATCCCAGGGCCCATATGTCACTCGCAGGACTTTGTTCCACCTCATCAAATAGCTCTGGACTGCAGAAACGCACTGTTCCAGCCGCAATGTTTGATGTTTCGAGACCACTGCGAAAGTTTGATTTGGCAAGACCAAAGTCACACAGCATAGCCTCGCCCTGCCGGTTGACTAGGGTATTCGCCTAACAGCGCATAAGCATTCGCTATAGGTTTTATAGTGCGTGCTCTCACCGCTTTTATGTCTCCGTGAGTTACGGGTGGGTCAAGGTTGTGCAAGTAGGTAATCCCTCGTGCCACCTGGGCCACCTGCGTAACATTTCGTTAGCCTCACGCTACCCAAAAATGGTCGGATGATCCGACGAACGAGCTCCATCCTTCCTGGAATATCGATAGTATGTGTGTCTAGATACCGCTCGACGCTTCCGTGTGGCTCGAGTGGACAAAGGAGCAATGCTATATCAAACTCCGGGCTGAGGTAGAACCCAATAAGTGGAAGTATGTTCTGGTGTCGCAAATCGGCCCAAACACTGATTTCGCGCAAAAGCCGCTGCAGGATAGGGGTGGTGTATTAGTAACTTCTCTTGATCATGGACTGCTGGCTTACATAGGCAACTCGGAGATCTTTCGTTGTATGCGATCTCAGGATCTTAACCGCCACTCGGATTGTTTGTTGTGCAGAGGCAACAAAAAGGTCCGCTTGAAAAACTTCCCCAGCCCCGCCAGCCCCAAGGCTAGCCGATTTGTCTATTTGGAGCCTGTTTGGGTCACTTTCGGTGTCAACGAACAAGAAGTCCAACTCCTCTAACGCTTCGTCCTAAAGAACTCGTTCAAATCGCCTCCTGTTAGGTACAGTACACAGATTTCTCACCACTCTTCGCCGATCTAGTTTAAGATCGCCTTCCATGCTTGAGCGGTTGTCGTTGCCGATTTCAAGTAAAGTCCAGAGTAGGACCTAAATTAGAATCGAGGGCTGTGGGATGTTGAAGGTGGTGGGGGAAGGAGGAATTTGTCGCACTGGTAGTTTGACTCGGAAGGGCCTTGAAGTGAGGTGGAGCCTCATCCGATTCGCATCTTAATCCAATGTGGGGAAAGGCATAGGTAGCACATTCTCCAAGTCCGTAACTCCGGCCTGGAAGTATCTTTACTTTATATTACCTAAGTTCGAGTTCTCCGTGTGCTGGTCGCCACCCATCCATAGAGCTTCCTCTTTGCTTTTCATTTCCCGTCAATTAACTATCTGTGCGCCGACTTATCCTTTCATCGATCACATCTACTCCGATAAATATAAGTAGGTTGGAGGTGAGTTCCACCCGGCACCCAACGATCATAGTTGCTCCAACATATGTATAGTCTCCGCATGGTCGCTCAAATCTACGGTTGGGGAGTCCCAACAGGGCAGTTCATAGAATTTGCGCGAAAAAACAATATAATTACCGAAGGCAACACTCTCCAAATCCTCCAGGACATCGCCTTCTGGCTCGATTCCCGGTTCGTCGGCGACTGGGTCCACACCCAAGATGGCCGCCCAATCAAATTCGACGCGAGTCAACGCCACGGATACAGGCTCATCGGACCCAGGGGTCTGGTCGTCGGTGTATGGGCGGAATTATACACGAGGGCAGCGAAGAGCAAAAGGCAAAGGTTCGAGAGATACTCGATCAGCTCAGGGAGCCTTTTGGGTTTGAGACGAAGAAATATAAGAGATATTGGTGATTTTTTAAATCCCATTTGGCAGTTTATGGTTTTCTCGTTTTTATGTGTCGTCGGAATGATCATGAACCGCTCGCTGCCCTCCCAGTTTTCCGTTTCAGAATGGAGCTGGAACGTTACGTGCCAAGAGGACGATCGTGAATCATTTTTCACCTGGATCTAAAGCTCCCACCAAATCGCCCGTCCTCCGAGAACGATGCGGTAGTATCTATAGATAAGCGTATCAAGGTGGGTCGAATCGCGTCCGGTTCATCTGATCCATCCTCAAGAGATTGCTCCATCTCTCGACAGTTTTACCTTCTTGTCCACCAATCAACGCCGCTCGAAAATGATGATAGTGCCCAATATTCCGAGAGGAGCGCCGCGGAACCTGACCCGCCAGCCGCCCTGCCAAGGATTCACAACTGCAGAATATCCGCTCACGTATGTCCGTCGAGTCTTTTACTGCCAAAGAGTGAAGAAGTTGGTCCATCCAATTCTACCCTCGTTGCTCCGCCCAATGAAAACATGAACGAGGCGGGGGTGCGAGAACGAAGGGTGGTGTTCAAGACGTACTGGCCCGCTCATTAGTTCCTGATTATTGTCACTCGGCGTCCTACCCATTCCGAGGTTCCATATTGCTTGATAGTATCCGGTTTATTCAGGAACCGATCGCGATTTGTGATTGAAGGGCTCCTCGTGAGTGGTTCGGTGGATTTTCGTGCAGATGCCCCGTAATATCAATCTGGGATTTTCTAGCCCATCGTATCGTGTGCACTGTCTATGGTCAGATGGCGTCATCGCTACTGGATTCTTCGCTGGGGTCCCAATCCGAACTAGCTCGGACCTGTCGACTGCTTCTTCGGTGGTGGACCTGTCGACGCCCGCTGTGACGGCCTGAATCGTGTGTTCATATTTTGCTGCTGGGATAGATCCAGCAAGACTCGTCCCCTGCCTTAGCCGAGGTGTTCGTTGGAGGCTCTCAAATCTGAGAACAGGAGTCGGGTTCGGATAAAATTCTTCTCTCCGAAGGCTGGTACTCACCAAATTGGACGATAAGACCACCGGTCACGAGTTCTTCTGCTTTTTGGGTCTATGTAGAGAAGCTTCCGCGTTCATACGTTCATCAAGTCCACGTCTTGAGGTTGGTTGTCAGGCGTGAATAATTTGGTTTTTAACTTATCCGTGAGTGAGCCGATGAGCGAGAGGATAGATTCAGCCTAAACGTTGGAACGGTCCAACTGGAAGTCATTGATCATGTTGCTGGGGGAGCCGGTATCGTGGTCGTTTGCAACAAGAGGGATCTTTACAATGGAATAAGATTTGAGGTGTCAGCAAGTAGTTTTAAAGTTGAAATTAAAATAAACGCTCATACTCCGACTGGCTAGAACCTTTCCAGGGCCATGGCAGAAACGGCCGTACGTCACCCGCCGAGGTGTAGTCGCGTATTGACCAAGCGGCTCATCATCATTACAATGTCCGTCTTGATTCTTGCCATCCCTCCCATCCCATATGATACTCAGGCTGCTGGCCCATATAAGCGATAGTATCAGACCCGTCAAAGTAATGACACATCCGAGCTATTTTTAGAGAATGACTTCGTCGTTGGAAACCTAGCAACTGTTTAGTTAGGAACTGGTTCCGCAAAGCTTGGCAGATATCTGACTTTTATCTTGCTCCCAGAGGCAAAGAGGGTCCAAACACCAGCCCCACCTGGCGTCCTGAGGCCGTTCGGAGTGATTGGGGAGTTCAACATATTAAGGCACCGGGGACCACGGCGTTTGGACACGCTAAGAAAAAGGAAGCCCGACCAAAAGCCAGGGACGATACAGAGCAAGCGTCGTCATTGTCCAGCTGGTATGCGAAGATTAAGGAGGTCGCTTGGTCGCTTCGAACGGTGTGATATCGTACTTGGTCGACTTTGAAATCTCCTCCTCGTCCCATGCCCACTGGTGGATCTCGCCATGCAAAAATAACAGTCAGCACATAGTTCGCCTGGTGCATCCGGTCTATGGCGACTCCGGCACACCTCCTTCCCCCCATCATTCAGCCTATCGCTATCTTTGTACAAGACGATCACGACCGCCGCCACGCCGCTGTATAACCCCATTCCAGTTCAGAACCCTATTAGCCTCAAGGAGCCTTCCTTCGCCGAGCATATACTGACAGGTACCAGCTCGTCCGTCAACCTGATATAGGCATGACCTCAGATTTGATGACCTTTCGATCCACGATGGATATCTATGCTATTAAAGACGGTTCAAATCTTGCTCGGTGGCAGAGGTAACTTCTCTGCAAGTGAGTCTCATTCTGTACCTGGGAACCGAACACGAGCACCGATTGACGTTACATATAACTATAAAGGCGGCCCTAACAAGGACATGCACTCCCGCCTGTGCGCTCACATCTTAAGCTACCACAGCACCATCAATCATTGCAGCTGCTTCCACCACATTTCCAACAACGCACCCCTTTTCGGGCTCACCTTATTAACAGTTCGCCCGCACCATTCCCCATTCAACCTCCTTCCTCTCCTAGCTCATCAACTCCATCCCTCTCACTGAGCCTACTTGCGCGAAGAATCGATTCCTAAATAGCCCGATGATGGCGCTCAAGTCGAGGATTGTGAATGCCGAGGATTTGGGAACGTGCATATTAATGCATTAGAGGAAGGTGATCATGTAGGAGAGGTGCGATAAGATCGTGCAGATGTATGGGGATGATGTGAGGACGGTGACAGGGAGGGCGGTTGTGAAGGCATTTTCAAGGTATGGGCGGCTGTAGACGATCGCTTTCGCGTCTTATAGATTGTAATAAGATACGCCAGTTTCATGGAGCTAATTTTTATGGTGACGTATGCGAGGAAAGCATAATTAAAACCCAGCTTCACCAAGTCAAAGACTACGGATCAATGTCTCTTGTGCATCTTTCATGAAGGCGTCAAAGCATTTGGTACCAAAATTCTAAAACAGGTGTATGGCTACATGCCATAGTGTACGAAGTTGATCCATCTCTCGGGCGGAACCCCCTTGTACATCAGCTTCTCCGTAGCTATAGACAATGCCCTGGCCGCATCTCTATAATCCACTGCCTCTGGTCCGTTCCTAAACATGTACTTGTAGAACTCACTCGCTACGAACAGCCTGTCTTCATCTGCTATTTCCCACATCGATCCGATGACGCTGCGGAATCCAGAGTGCAGCATCCCCGCAGCGAGATGGTTCGCTTCCTCACCATCAGCCGAGTGGTCGACACAAAGGAAAGCCATTTCGGCGTTTGGGAAATCGTTCCGGAGGATGTCGAGGAGAGTGAGGGCCTCTGCGTCGCGTAATTGAAGGGGGATGGATGACTTCAACGGGTCCTTAATGTCTTTCTCGCCATGACATGCAAAGTGAATCCAGGCTGTGCCCTTTAAGCCCGTCAACACCGCATCCCTGGTACAGGCATCCCCCTCGAGAACTGTGGTGTTTGGCGCGTGTTCGGCGATCTCATTCACCTCGCGACGCATTCCCCCCAAACAGTGCTGCCTACTCGGTTCGGTTTGAGAAACGAGAAGCATCTTGGGAGCGACATTCAGCTTGGCTGGCGCATCAGGTTTTAGAAGGGTTGAGAGGGATGGCGTATATGATGACAAGAAAGGAGGGTATTTCCCGTTCTCCGTCCATGCTCCGGCCGCGTGAAGAGGAAAAAACCAGACCGCCGCAGTCGGGTTCCACCATATCCGAGTACGTACTGGAAGCCTTATTTTTTGTGTTAGTGCGTTAAATATGGGCTCAATAATCTTATCCCAGACGCCATACAGAGCATCAGCGAAGGTGTCGTCGGAAACCTTCGCCACTTGTGGACGTCGCCTTGCCATTGCGACTTTCTCGAACGTTGTTCGTAGGTATTGAATGGTAGGTGGTGTTGCTCTGGGGAGCGGGATCACGACAGGGTCTCCAGCTTTCAGGATAATGATGGCATCGGATCTAAGCTGGGCGATGTTGATAATGATGATAGGGCCCTTAGTAGCAGCGGGTTGTAAGGTATTGAAAGGAAGGGGCTTCAGAAAGGTTTCAAATCCTGGCAGCTTCCGGATACGAATCAGCACATCATTCCAGCGCTTTGAGAGGTCGCGGTGACTGTACAGATTACAAGGAAATATCAGGGAACCATGATAAAGATATCACGACAGCCTCGGACATACCTTCCTGTGGCATCTGGCAATAATACATCGTCGCTGTTAATTGTATCACTTTCTAGACTCGCATCGACTACCTGCCTAAGCTGGAAGCTGAGGTTCAAAAATTCGGAGGATAGCTCCGGATTGGATGCTTGAAGTTTATCGAGCTCGGACTGGGTGGCAGAGGTCCCACGTGCATGTTCTATGAGCTCGACAGCTTTCTGTGGGTGCCCTGCGTTGATTGCGAGAGCTGCGATCAGTGATACCCAGTGCCTAGCCTGACAGAGCGTCTACAATTAGTGGCAAAGTGCAATATTGACAAGTCAGCAGTTGTAGCGTGGAAGCTAGAGGGGTGTTAACACGCACTGCCCAGGAGCTTGCTTTCGTTAGACATGTCGGTGCCCTGGGGCGAATCGACTCAAACCACCATATCAAGCAACGCGAGATCGATGCTTCCACGAGGCACATTACGTTACCGGCATCGAATCCTGCCTGCGCCCAATGATGCCACCACCATGACAAGGCGTAATCCAGCTCCTGTAGCCGTTCCAGCCGCTCCTCCTGTTCCAATCGCTCTAGTCGCTCTTGCAACACCTCCAGCATGTGTAGCTGCTCGAACCGTTCCTCCCGCTCCTCTCGGGCTTGCGGCTCCGGTAATTCTAAAGTCTCTCGTCGCTTCAGTAGCTCCCGCACCTCCTGAAGCGCCTGGCGCTGGCGATGCGACTCCCGTAGTTCCGGTGGCAATTGCTGAACTAGCCGTGCCTGCCTGGCAAGCCGCTCCAACCGCTCCAACCGCTTCAGAGGTTCTCCCCAATACTCTTTCCCTTCCACCTCCCTTATCACTCCAAACTCCACAGCAAATGTCATGAGCTCTACGCATCGCGTGGCCAACCTAGCTTCATGATAGTCCGTGTGGATACAAAACTCTGTTTCCGTGCAGCGCAAAGGATCGATGATGAAGTCGGGGAACGAAGCATGATGGATGCGTGAAAATTCGTTGGGTGAACGAGGAATTGATATTACCGAGTGAAGATGATGTAACGCACGGGACCCATCCCCAACGGATAGCCCCAATAGCCGCTCCATCACAGCCATAGGGAGTGGATCTTGAAGTAAGATTATTGCCCCCACCATTAACTGTAATCGTTCGATGATATGTGGATTGCCGGTTGTGGATCGAATTTTGCGAAGGATCTGCAAGTAGAGCTCATCGATTGTGTGGTTTGGTCCAGTAAATGATGACTCGCTGCGCTGAAGGAGTAGATTCAACTGTTGCCGAGGATTCCTGACCGCATAGTCGCCCACGAAACGTGCAAAGGTCGCGGCAACGATGAACAACGTTTCCGCCCTCTCTACCAAGGCTTCAATCTCGTCATACCTCGCCCATCTCCTTCCTATTTGAAGGCCGAGTCTTCCGGGGATCTCTGCGAAGGATGTCTGAAGATAGAGACGAATATCATTTTTGACAATAGACGCCTCGATATCGTGGAGGATGAGCTTGTGAAGGTTCTCGGCGTGGTTGAAGATACCGCGAAGATGAGGTTCTGGACGGCTGGTCATGAAGATTTTCAGCGAGACTGGCACCTTCAGCACTCCTGATAGCAGTAGTCGGAGCAACTCCTTCGCACCCTCCTTTTGACACTCGTCAAAAGCGTCTAGAACGATGAGAAGAGGCCTTGAAGGTGGGGTAACGCACTGCAAGGGCTCTACAATCAGCTTTTGCAGCTGGGTGTCCAGGTCCTCAAACGCTGTACCGGATGACGCAGCTCGACCGAAGTGTTGAAGGAAGGAAGGGTTGAAACTGCTGAGTTGATAGGCCAGAGTAGAGAAGACAAGTGTAGGATTAGATAATTCGGCATCGCCGGCTCTGGAAAAGAAGAAGCTAGCAGCGAGGTAGCCGTCGCGGGAGGCCTCCTCTGCAAGTGTATGAGCAATTGTCGTCTTGCCGATACCAGCTACGCCTTCCAAATCGAAGAAGGGTGGGGCGCTGGGCGAGGTGTCAGCGAGCCAAGTATGTATCCCCTTCAAGACAGCAGTTCGAGTGCCCATTAAGCAGCTGACGCGCGCAGGGATAGCCGACCATTTAGCAAGTTTTGCGTATGGGAGTGCTTCAAGAGCGCGGAGCGCTATACCATGAATGGAGTCAACATTGGGACTTGGATTTAGTCTCGGGATCACGCTCACCTCTCCGTTGACTCTCATCGTGAGGCTCGATGATCTGATTTCTCGACTGTGGCACGTCAGAAGCACCAATTGTGGCGATAGGAGCGCCCGTCAATCTTGGAGCTCCCAGACCCCCAAGCTGTTGCCGGCGATGTTTGCATGCTTCGCTCGAACAATTCGGTTCCTCGATGCCCAATGCCGGTTGGCTTCGAATCTTTCGGAATGGGTGTTCAGTAGTATTAAGATGGAAGATAGACTTGTAGGTCCACCTTCAGTTCCCAATACTTGAGAAATTCTGAGGCATGTATACGGTCCGTCTGTTCGAAGTGCCAGCAGTGGAAAACTCCATTCCACAGGTCGTGCGGAGATTTTAAGGCTTCTTCTGACAATGGTAATTTTCGATGGAGAACAATGGTCGTGATGAGTGCCGCTAATGTCGTGGTTTGAGCGAAGGGCTTGATGCTCAGAACAATCTGTTTGCCGTTGCGATACGATGAGTCACCTTGCAGTATGATAAGTTTGGACGAACCTCGATGACAAGACATCCCATGGCCCACATGTCACTGCCGGGACTTCGATCCATCCCGTCAAATAGTTCCGGACTGCAGAAAGGTAATGACCCAGCAAAATTGTCCGATGTTTCAAGACCGCAGCGAAACTTCGATTTAGCAAGACCGAAGTCACAGAGTACAGCCTCGCGCTGCTGGTTGACCAGCGTATTTGCCTAAAGGTTGTTTGAGCATCTGCCGCATGTCTTTACAGGGCGTGATCTTACCGCCTTGATGTCACCGTGAGTTACGGGGGGATCGAGGCTATGCAAGTAAGCAACCCCACGCGCTACTTGAACCACCTGGAAATGTTGCGTTAGCCCAAGGCCAAAAGGAATACAGCAGGACATGCTCATTCACAAGCTCCATCCTGCCTGGAATATCGACGTTATGCGTCTTCAGATAACGCTCGACGCTCCCGAACGGCTCAAGTGGACAGACCAGCAGTGCAACGTCATGCGTGAGGCTGAGATGGAACCCGATCAGGGAGAGGATGTTTTGATGTCGCAAGTCTGCCCAGACGCTGATCTCACGCAAGAGTCGCTGTATAGTAGCTTTATGTCAGTATCTTCTGTTGGTCATGTCGGGTTGCTCACATAAGCTACACGGAGATCCTCTAATCCACCAGACCTCAACGTTTTGACCGCAACTCGAATAGTTTGCTGCGCAACGGGGACGAATAATTCTGCTTCATAGACATCCCCGGCGCCGCCAGTCCCAAGCTTGGCTGATGTATCTATTACGAGCCCGGTTGGATCCCTGTCGGTGTCAATGAATAAGAAGTCTAACTCCTCTAACGCTTCATTCTAAAACCCATCTCAGCCGCTTCCAGACAGATACAGTCGCCAGCGCTTACCACTCTCCGCCGAGTCAGTTTAAGATCTTCGTCCATATACTCAAGGTGGTTGTGTTTGAATTGGGTGATGGGAAGTCGCAAGGGAATAGAGGAAGATTTTGATTGCGCTGTGTCAGGCTGTGTCCATAATGCACGAGGCAGGCTTCAACTCAAAGATTACCGACTCGCACGCTCTTCCTGTTGAAACCTCAAACAAGGCACAAACAGCCAACACACGTGACACCATGAACCTGAACCACAAATTCAATCAGAACTCAAGGGTATTACAGTGCAAGCAAGTATATATAGTGCCCCGACTATTCAGTTGGATGCCAAGGTTAGTCACTTCGAATGTTCCATCTTGCTTGGTCCACTTTAGATCCTCTCACTCGACCCCCTTCAACCATCTTCATGGCTGCGTTCGTGCAACAAGTTCTAACACGCTCGCCGAATTCGTGTACAAGGCACTTCCCATTGAATTTACGGTCCCGCTGGTTGGTATCTAGCTCATTAAAGAGCCAACGCCAGGTACAAAGCCCAGATGAATCTGGTCGCCTTTTCAAGTACAACCTGCGCCTTGAAATGATTCGGCCTGAACCCAAGCCGCATCGTCGCCGCCATTTTATCAATGATGAATGCTGAATCAACTTCCTTTCGTATAGATGACATTGAACCGAACCGCTGAAGAACCGTCCACAGGCATCCCCTCCTTAATGGTCAAGTTGTCTGCTCTTCTGCCCGCCCGCGAAACCATCCCACGTCCGCGTGGCTCCGATATTCTACATTTCGGCTGAGCAGGGCGTTAGGTCGCCGGGCTTCGCCTACCTAATTCTGGCGGCCAGACGAAAGCAAAGAGAGTCCAACCACCTGTCCCACCTGCGGTCTTGAGGTCGTTCGCCATAGAATAGGGGTTCAACATTTAAGGCACCGAGGACTGACACCACGCCAACGAAGAAAAATGCAAAAGCCAAGGATGCAGAGCAAGCGTCGCCACTGCCTAGCTGGTATGCGATGATTAACGTTGAGAAGGTTACTTGGTCGCCTCGAATGATCCTAGCTGGTAGACTTCAAAATCCTCCTAGTTGATATCCTAATCGCCGTTTCCGCCTAAGCAATATCTAGCTCAGTTATTCTAGCAGCAACATGAAGCGGATTTGAGGGCAACCACACTCTCGAGCTGAAGCCACTTGGGCCACGCCTCAAAGGATGTTCGACAATCCAGCTGGGTCATCCAAAGAGGTGTGGTGCTCACTCAACAAATCATGTAGACCAGCTGAAAGTTCCTTCTAATTGACATCGCAATGTTACCAAATAGTGCCTGAGTCATTAAACAAAGCCGACACTGCGACACTTCTCATCCGTACGCATATACATTACCGATGAACCGCGCACGATCGCGCGATCAGCATATCATGGACCGGATACTCTTACTTCTACCACGACGGCATACCCTTCTCGCGGTCTCTATACTCGCCCACAGTTCTTCGTCCTCCCTCCCTTCAACTAGAGATCTGAGAGGGTTCAGACGCTTGAGGCGCAGCTGCCTTCGCGATCCGAGAAACTGCCGCCAGAGGCCGAAACTCCTTCAAATCCACTATTTGCGCCTGATATCGGTATGATAGGGGTCGCTTGATTTGGCATGCTGCATGCGTATTGAGTGGATCTCACGCATTAGCAATTTGGGGAGTTAGAGGCGAAGGAAGTCGCGGTACCACCTCTTGATCCTTGAAACCAATACAAGTCATTGCGTAAAGCCTCATGATTGAAGTTTGATCACCACGAGTTTCTAGGTATTGAAATAGAAGGGTTTGGCCTCAATTGGCCCGGCCAGCTCGGCCAAGAGCCAGGAGCGTCGTAACGAGGAGTCTTGGAAGCAACTTCCAAATGACATCATAAGGGATCGAATTATAATTTTCGTCCCTTGCCGTCAGTTAGACCTAAATCCTCAGACCTGCTACTCGCTATCTGATACTCAGATAGCTCCTAGCAGTGGCAACTTCAATGACCGGCCTTTACGCAGTGAGTGCCTTCTACACGCCTCATTACAGACCGTCAGTCCGAGTCCGCCGCTTTTCTCGTCAAAGTGATGACGTATCCCAGCCGTCTATGATGTTAAAATTCCTTGATAAGGCTTTCCAACATGTCAAGACGAGCATATCTCGCTAAGTTATCATCATAGTGTTCAAGAGTAAGGTAGTATAATAATACGTGATGGGAAGAAGAAGCTGGTCCGCTTCAGGCTCGGGAACTGCGAGACTGAAGCGTATGGACCAGAACTTCGAGCACGAGTCTCGTTTGGGATCAGGACCCACGAGGCAAGGTGCAGGGGGGTTGTGGTGGGTAGAAAAGAAAGAGAGAGGGACGGAAAGGATATACCGACGATGATGCAGTGAGAAGTTTCAAGTTGCGGCGAGTATTCGCAAGAATCCGTCGCGAATACATCGCCGCATCACATCTTTTCACTGCATTCCTCGATTGCTTAGCAAGACCTCACTTCTAGCTATGGAACGCAAGCTTATCGCAACCGCTAGAAGTAGTCACAGGGGATTTACTTTTGTGCCTTTGATTACAGGCATCTGATAGCGTAGCGTTGACCGGTCAGGCCACTCTGTCAGAGGCTGACATCGTTACGGGCTTTCCTCGTACGCTTTGAAGATGAGCCTCAAGCCACAGTCTGTATCATTCCGGTCGTTAGTACAGTGCCGACATAGTGAGATCTTCGGCAAGGTTATCTTGCCACCTTTTTGTTTTTTTTTTTTTGAAGGGGGGGTTAGTAAAGGTGACACCTCAACGATATTCCTATAGAAGAGAAGCGTCGGGATTGTGGAGGTAGTACTACCACCCGATATTGGTACATGAAAGAAAAATGTGTGCAATGCGTGATGTCAACGGTCGAAGGGATAAAAATGGCAACGACAGAGGTAGGGGGAAGAATACATGCTTGGGCTTCTGAGGTCGCCTACTTGTCTTGTAGCGCCTGAAACCCATACGCTAGAACCCATAATGGACGTAATTAATCCAATCAGTGAGCGGGACCATCCTGCGCCTCAGCTCCCTAACACCCATGGCCAGTGCCTTTGCCGCATCTCTGAAATCCACTGCCTCCGGCCCATTCCTAATCATGTATTTGTAGAAGTGTTCAGCCACAACGGGCCCATGGCTATCGGCCATGTCCCACATCGTCCCAGCGACACCACGGAACCCGGAGAACATCATCCCCGAGGCAAAATGGGTCCCTTGGGTGGAAGCATTCTCCCCACTGCTAGCCGAGTAGCTGGTAGAGAGGAAGGCAAATTCAGCTTTTGGGAGATCATTTCGGATGACGTCCAGGACATCAAGATGGCTATTTGAAAAGTGCATGATATGTGATTTCAACGAGTCGGTCGGATGTGACGAACCACGACATGCGATGTGAACCCATTCCGTGTCCTTCAAGCCTACCAACGCCGCGTCCCTAGTACAGGCCTCGCCGTTGATAATCGAGGTATGTAGTTCCAATTGCCTGACGACTGCTACTTCGGAATCCACGCTGGGTAACCCTCCGGATTGAGCCACGATCAGCAACCTCGGATTAACGGACCTCTTGGCTGGCGCGTCAGGCCGAAGAAGGGCCGAGGGGGATGTCACATAGGACGAAATAAAGCGCTCAGTCAGATTTTTCTTCCCTGATGCGTATAGTCCAGCTGCATGGAGGGGAAGTGACCAGACTGCCCCGGTGGGGATCCACCAAATTCGAGATTGCGCGGGCAGTTGCAATGTATGTTCCAGGTAGTACACGATGGGCTCGACGATGATAGTCCAGATGGCTCGCATAAGAACCATAAGGGGCCGGCCGGGTGCATACAGGCCAAACTCGCGTGTGATCTCGCTGAATGCCCGCACCAGGTCCGCTGTAGCTGATGGCGTTGCCTTATGAAGCAGTATCACGACAGGTCCACCAGGTTGAATAAGGATGGCATCGGATCTAATTTGGGTGACGTTGACAATGATGACAGGGCCTGAGGTAGAAGCACGCTGCAAGATACTGAATGGAGTCCGCTTCAGAAACGCCATAAATCCTGGTAGTTCCCGTATGCGCTCCAGCACGTTTTCCTAGCGTTGTAACAGGTTGTGGTAGCTGTACAGATCACAGGGTAAACTTTAAGCGACAGTGATGAGCGAGCTAGACGAGTGATGATCTTACCTTTTTGTAGCATGTAGCCACAATGAGCCCACATTGTTACTGGGATTACTCTCCCCATCTGGATGTACGAAGGGCCCAAGCTGGGTACTGAGCGCCAATATCTCAGATAAAAGGTCCGGGCTGGAAGTGTGGAGTTGATCGAGCATTGTCCGGTACTGTTCCCACTGCGTGATACTGGTCCCGCACGCATGGTATAAGATCTCGACAGCTTTCTGTGGGTCCCCTGCATTGAGTGCAAGGGTGGCGGCCACCGATACCCAGTCCCTGACTCGGCAAATGATCTAAATGAAGGCAATATTGATGGCTAACGCTGGCAGATTCAAGGTTAGCTTGGTAATACACGCACCACCGCCCAACAATCTGCATCCATAGGACAAGGCGATGGTCCCCTTGGACGAATCAACTCGTACCACCCCATCAAATAACACGAGGTAGATGCTTCGACGAGGTTTATTGCCTTACCCTCATCCGACCCTGCCCGTGATAAATAGTATGGCCACCAAGACGAGGCATACTCCAGCTCCGGTCCCTGAGCTCCAGACTCTACGGCAAATTTCGCGAGTTCCAGGCATCGTCCGGCTAGTCGAGCTTCGTGAACATTGCTCTGGATGCAGAAATCTATTTCCGTGCAGCGCGAAGGATCGGTGATGAAGTCGGGGAATGAGGCATGGTGGATACGAGGGCATTCGTTGGATGATCGAGGAACGGATATAACTGAGTGAAGGTGATGTAGGGCACGGAACCCATCCCCAGTAGATAATCCCAGTAGCCGCTCCATCGCAGGAACTGGAATGGGATCCTGAAGTAATACCATCGCTCCTACCATCAGCTGCAGCCGCTCGATGATATAGGGACTGCCGGTTGTGGATCGAATTTTGCGAAGGATCTGCAAGTAGAGTTCGTCGATCGTGTGGTCGGGTCCAGTGAGCGATGACTCGCTGCGCTGAAGGAGAAGATCCAGTTGCTGTCGAGGATTCCGAACTTCATCGTCTCCCGTGAAACGCACGAAGGTCGCAGCAACAATGAACAACGTTTCTGCCCTCCCTGCTAGAACCTCTATCTCGTCACGCCTCGCCCATGTCCTTCCTATTGGAAGCTCGAGTCTTCCGGGGATCTCTGCAAACGAGGTCTGGAGATAGAGACGAATGTCGTTCTTTACTATGGATGCCTCGATGTCGTGGAGAATGACGCGGTGAAGATTGTCGGCATGGCTAAAAATACTGCGCAGATGAGGTTCCGGGCGGCTAGTCATGAAGATTTTCAGTGGGAAAGAAACCTTCGAGGCTTCCGCGAGCAGGAGTCGGATCAACTCCTTCGCCCCCTCTTTCTGACACTCGTCAAGAGCATCTAAGATGACGAGAAGAGGATTTGAGGGTCGAATAACGCGCTGCAACGGTTCTACAATCAAATTTTGCAGTTGGATCGCCAGGCCCTCATACGCTGCGCCAGAGGAGACCTCCGCAGCTCGAACGAAGTGGGAGAGGAAGGAAGGACTGAAATTGCCAAGTTGGTAGGCTAGGGTGGGGAAAACGAGTGCAGGGTTGGATAACTCGGCCTCGCCGGCTCTGGAAAAGAAGAAGCTAGCAGCGAGGCAGCCGTCACGGGAGGCTTCTTCCGCGAGCGTTTGAGCAATTGTTGTTTTGCCGACACCAGCGATACCGTCGAGATTGAAGAATCGAGGGGCGCCGGGCGAGATGTCAGCGTGCTATGCCCATATCTCCTTCAAGATAGCAGTACGAGTGCCTTCTAAGCAGCTGGAACGGGCATGGTTTGCCGACCATCCAGCGAGCTTTGCCTGTGGTAGTGCTTTGAGAGCGAGTAAGGCTAAATGGTAAATGAACTCAGCTTTGTTACCCGAAACCTATCGCCGGGACCGTACACACCTCTTCCTCGACTCTGAGAGTAACAACCGAACACAATGATCTCGTATATCTTGAAGATCCAAGCAAGCACTGCAAATACACCGCATGTGGCTATAAATCTGTCCGTGCATCCCCGAGCTCCCAGCTGCTTCCGATGGCTTTTACATGATTCCTTCGGGCAAATAGGTCTATCGGTGACCAAGGCGAGGTGGTTACGAGTCTTTTGATTAGGACATTCAGCAGTTATAGGGTGTGGCATATCTCCCAGAGTTCAGGGCTGACTTTCAGATTCTAATGCTTAAGGAACTCGGACGCATGCATGCGGTTTTTAGGCTCAAAGTGCTAGCAGTGGATAATCTCATCCCATATGTCGTATGGAGATCTCAAGGTTTCTTCCGAACATGGTAAATTTCTGTCTCCTATCATCTTGATGATCGTTGATGGAGGCCTGATTGAAGCAAAGGGCTTTATGTCCAGGATAATCTGCCTCGTGCTATAAGGTGGTTTAGCTATCTGAGAGCCGTCCCATGCCTTGGACGAACCTCAACGACGAGACATCCTAGAGCCCATATGTCGCTAGCGGGACTTGGATCCACCAGATCAAATAACTCTGGACTGCAGAAAGGTATTGTACCAGATAAATCGTTCCCTGTTTCGAGGCCGGAACGAAATTTCGACTTGGCAAGACCAAAGTCACAAAGGACTGCTTCACCCTGCTAGTTTTACCAGCGTATTGGCCTAATTCTTGCATGAGAAACTGCTGCATATCTTTGCAGCCCATTCACTTACCGCTTTAATGTCTCCGTGAATTACGGGGGGATCAAGGTTGTGCAGGTAGGTCACCCCCCCGGGCCACCTGAGCCACCTGATACTCGCGTCAGCCTAAAGTTAACCCAGATGCACCGTGATGACGTCACTTACAAGTTCCATTCTCTCTGGGATCTTCACATCGCGTGCCTTTAGATAGCACTCGACGGTCCCGAACGGTTCTAGGGGACAAACTAGCCATGCAGTGTCAAGGCTTGGGCTGAGGTAAAACCCAATAAAGAAAAGGATGTTTGGGTGTCGTAAATTCGACCATATGTTGATTTCGCGCAAGAGTCGCTATTGAGTGGAATTATATCGGTATCTCTTCTAGATCATTGTAAATTTGCTTACATAGGCTATTCGGAGATCATTCGATTCATTCGATCTCATGATTTTAATCGCAACCCAGATCGTTTGCTGTGCGATGGCGACGAATAGGTCCGCTTCATAGACATTCCCAGCCCCGAGCTCCGCTGATTTATCTATCACAAGCTTAGTTGGATTATTGTCAATGAACAAGAAGTCTAACTCCTCTAAAGCTTGGCCCTGGAGACTTGTGTCAGCCGCGTCCCAATGGATATAATGTTCGGAACTCTCACCACTACCCGTTGATCCAGTTCAAGATCTACTTCTTACATGTTGTGATTGCCGTTTGTCCCGGGCGAGCGTGAAGCTGCACGGATGAAGTGTGAGCCTTTGAAATTCAGAGCACCGCTTGAGCGCTTTGAAGCAACGCCCTCACATTAAAGCCAAGAACCAGCGCGGAATCCGAAGCGCGGTGGAATAGTTCCGCTTGACCTGATTGAACTCTGACCTGGTGGATCTCTGGGAGGTAGGGTCTTGGGTTAGTCCAAACTCCAAGCATGGTGGGAAGCTCGACAAGGTTCGCCTCGGGAGGCCAGATCTCTGAGCAGCCTCAAATGATGTGTCTCCAATCCCAGGCGGCCTCATATCTTTCATTAGGACATACCCGTTTGTTATTAGTACCTGCGCCCACAGTTGTCGTCATGGCTGCCACCGTCACTTATCCTCGTCGTTCCAGCATACCTCACGAACACCTCTCCTTTTTATAATCGGCAGCATTATATATCACGGGCCTTATTCGGAGGATGAGGATTTGGAACGCCACCATAGCGACATAGGATCTATGGAGGTCGACTGCGCTTTATGCGAGGCCAAGCCGGAATGACTGGCCGATATGCACCCTCCACCGACCTCCACCTCCACTTTTGTGGTCCCCGATGGCTGTATAAGAGCTTGATTTCTTTCATGTCTGGAGACCTATTGCGATATAACAACAATGATAGATAACACCCAGATACTCGTCCTTGGCGCAGGCGAGCTCGGCCTATCTATGATTCAGGCCCTCGTATCTCATCCTACTAAACCTAATGTTTCTGTCCTCCTTCGTCCCGTCTCTGAACCGAACAAAGCTCGCCAAGAACTCGCAGCGACTCTCGATTCACTCCACATCTCCGTGCTCGACGGTGAACTCACTGCACCCGTAGACTCCCTCGCTCGGCTCTTCGCCCCCTTTCACACCATCATCAGTTGCATCGGATTTTCAGCAGGGAAAGGCAGTCAATTACGCATTTGCCATGCCGTTCTCCAGGCGCGCGTCAGGCGATACGTCCCATGGCAATTTGGGGTAGACTATGATGCCATCGGTCGAGGCAGCTCGCAGGATCTCTTTGATGAACAGCTCGATGTGCGCCACTTACTTCGTAGTCAGGACGATACGAAATGGACGATCGTCTCGGCTGGAATGTTCACCAGCTTCCTCTTCGAGCCTTCGTTTGGAGTGGTGGATATGGAACGTTCGATCGTTCGAGCTCTAGGGAGCTGGGAGAATGAGGTGACGGTAACTAGTGCAGAGGATATCGGGAGGTTGACGGCCTCGGTGTTGCTAGATGATAAAGAGGTGATGGGCGGTGTGATCAAGATCGCAGGGGATACAACCACATTTTCCGGAATTGCAGACCTGCTGAGAGGCATGGGGTGCGACATAAAGCAGGAGACATGGACACTGGAGGATTTAGAAGAGCAACTGAGGGAGAAACCAACAGACAAGATGCTGAAATACCAGGTGGTGTGGGCTAGAAATGTTGGCGTGAGTTGGCCGAAGGATGAAACGTACAATGCTAGGAAAGGGATACCGGTGGAGGATCTGAAGACCTGGGCGGAGAAGAACTTGAAGAAGCCAGTTCGGGGTTGAGTGATAGGATTATAGTTACAATTGAACTGATCGGTACATGTACAGCGAAATCAGATACCTCCATGCAGAATACGTTTGTGCTGGCTCTTGAAAAGCCTGAGCCTCTTCAATAATCAGATTTAAACCCACCCTGGATTCTACAAAGCATTAGACCGAGAATTAGGTTACATAGCCGAAAGAGTACCAACTTTTCATGTCCTCGTTGGCACCGGTTTATCAATCCACTTTATTGGGGACGAGTCCAGTTTTAAAAATAGGCCCTGTAGGTTTCTAGTGCTCAAACTCAGAGACTATCGCCACAAGTTACGGATCTATGTGCATGCAAACGTGTCTCGGTTTTAGACGCATGTCAGGCAATAGCGGCTACGATGTTGTCCGTGTGGAGTATAGATCCTGGCCGTGTCGGAATCTTCGGAGTCGAGCAGCGACCCCATAAATACAATTAGAGTTGGACCCAGTCCGACTCTACAACCCATGGCTTGAGCGATGAGAGCTCCCAAAGACCCTAGGCTCCCACCAAACCGCGTGCTCTGCTTCCTCTCGAGCATGGTCTTGAAGACGTAACCCCCCTCCCCCATGCTTTCAGTGTAGACCTCTTCTCATGCTTCCTTCGTCGGATGGTGATGTTTTCGATTACGCATACACTCCTAGAGGACCCTATACTTGAAAAAGTGACCTTTTAACGTCATATCAGTGGGGGACTTGGGCCGATATGGCATCGGATGGTGCTCTCGGTATTATTTCCAAGTTCAGCACACCTTTGGGTTTCAATCCAAGCGAAGGGCACAAAAAGGTAATGACATGAGTGAGACTCGAACTCACGCCTCTTGCGAGACTGCAATGGGAATCACTTATAAGCGACAAGTTGAGTTAACACTTGAGTGCAGCGCCTTAGACCGCTCGGCCATCATGCCTTAGTGAAATTGTCACTTCTCTTGCATTAACTAAACTTTTACTATTATGAATTACATTTACAACAGCTCAGAGACCTGAAATCACTATCTCGACGTTCTATTTTTAACTAGATAGGGCTGCACAAATGATATGGCAAAGCTATTTTGCGTCTGATTTCAATCACCATGGACTGATATTACTCCTCATACTCAGTTGATCCATGAGGGGCGGCACAAGCGGTAGACAACATCTTCCCAACACCGCCGACTTCTAGCGCATATCGGCTCTTGTGCGAGAGACACGACGTATCGCGTAACCTAAAGTAGGAAGGTCAACCCCACGGCAAGAGGTACTTGCAGGAAGATCGGATCTCCGAGGTCGAACAGAATCAATCAGCTCGGAAATTTGGTATAGGAGTGAAGACGAGACGAGACGAGACAAGACAAAACAAGAAAAGCCGTAAACAACTCACGATTGCGCGCCTGTTAGTTCTAGCGCCCACCCAACGCCGCGGGAGAGAGGGGGAAGACTGCGTGATACCGATCGTCCAACCGCAAATAGGCAAGTCGAGTCCACGGCAAGAGAGACGTTGCACAATCTCCGAGCTGGGACCATAATTTGGTTATGTCCGAAGTCAATTGGATTCGCCCGCATATCGCCACAGTTCATCACCGGTGTGGCTGTGTCCTCCACTCAAAGACCACCCCCGACTTATGCGCCCCTCGTCTTATATCGCGGCGGAGGGGAAATAGAGTAGATGAGACCGTCGGACATTCGGAGGGATCGGTCGTTGTTCAGAAAAGCCGATGAATGATTGTGTATGTTGCGTTGTGTGCGAGGATCGGATGGAGTTGTAATGTGAGCGGCGGAAAACGAATATTAGAAGCCAGCTGCTGTTGTGACACGTTTAATATTTCTGCGTGGCCCATCTGGCACTTGTTTTGATGCTGAGAAGAGCAAAAGAAAAACGATGGGGGATCAGAGCCAATCTCATCACTTCCACCTTCTATGTTGGGCCTTAGCCGATCAAGTTGCCACGCGAGAGCCGATATCCTGATCTTAAAACGCCCGGGTGCATCGTCCAATGCCGATCGTGAAAGGTTTTGATGGAGCGTGCTAGGCGATCTCAGGGCCGGGCCGCCACAAATTGCCACCGAGTACCCATCGGTTCAAACACACCATATCCGTCCTGACAATTACCCACAACCTACGAGTGTGACGCAGTGGGAGGAAAGACACTGTAAGCTGTTATTTGTACACAGGGGAAATCAACAGTCATTGGGAAGCAAGTAATCAGCCAGGGAGCGGGGCTAGACTCACCAGGTGTTTGTAGATGCATGGTGTGTATGTATTTGGGGGTAACACAGTGTAAATCGGGGTATTTACGCATCGGAGGGTGCGGAGAGGATCGGGGGGGGATACACCCACATGTCGAGCGATGACTGTGACGCACCGCTAACACGTTGAGGGGTGCGCCTTCATTCCACGTACGCATTGGTAGCAGAGAACGCTCGCGAAATAAATACATGAGTCGCCAAGGCCGCCCATTCGCGCCGTCGTTCGGACGACCTTCAGTCTTAATAACGTGGCCACGAAGGTTGGCTCAATATGAACCAGGACGTTGGCGTACAACCTCATGCAAGAGATTGACGTGTATTGAATCGTTGGAGAGAGCATAAAGAGCCTTTATTAATGTGCATTTTACACAGTAACGTGGCGGGATGACCGCCATGCGCTGTGCAAGTTGCTCACCGCCGATCCAAGCGTAGTAGGCCCAATCTCAAGATCTGCTTCCTTCTAGTGTCCCTTTAACTGATTGGCTTGGAGTATCGAGTGCCTTCGAACCCCGTAGCTGGGATCCGAGGGAGCGTTAAGCGGTTGGGCGCTGTGTTAGTTGCATACTTCAATCAGCGATGGTGGGGGCAACCGACGGGGCCTGTGTATTTTGCACAATAGTTGCTGTGGAGAACGAGTTGTGAGTCCCATCCCGCCTTCTTCGTTTCTCAAGCTCTCCGACTCAGTCAATTTTTTGTTTTGTTTTGTCGTTTCTCTGTCTTCAACTTTTTGGCGCGGTGTAGGGTGCGTGACAGTCGGAACTTAGAATAAGGTACGAACACCCACGCCTTCGAACGGCACCACCCAGTAATCCGGTACGAATCGCCTTATATTGTGAAATCTCGGTCAAACGGGAGTGGAGTTAGAGATCCAGCGGGTGCGTATCTGAGAGTGGACACCGAGTTGGGTGTCGAGGGCAGGGAGAAGCCTTCGTTGAGCCGTTCAACAACCGCAATTCTCACGAGAAGCATTACATTAAGGACCCTCTATTGCCGCAAGGAGACTAGTGAGATCCGAGGGGACCACAGCGTAACCTCACAGATCTTGTCAAAAGGGTCCTGTGTAGATCTCAGATCCCAGACCGCTCTCTGGCCGCTAGACACAGATCCGGTTCAGACCCCGGTGGACGGACTTGAGCAACTTGCACAACTTCCCGCCGTTCACTCCATTTACCAACCCAGTTGTGCGGCTGGATGGCGGCTCATCGACCGATGCCTTCAGGACTTGGAGATGGGTTAAATACTCGAGCCCTCTGTGCGACATACTCCAGCAATCCAGCACTACATCTCCCGCCCCTCACAACAACATCTCTCACTCTCCTCCTCACACAACTTCTCCTTACTCACTACCCCACACACTTACTACAATGTCTGCCGATTCAAAGCTATTCCAGACCATCACTACTGACAACATCAAGTCTGCCCTTGGCGCTCTCCGTCCTGGCAGCTACTTCATCATTACTGCCGAGTCTGGTTTCTGCCCAGCATGCCACTCTGATCTGTCCTCTGCCAACATCACGGCACCCAACTCTCTCCTCGGTCATCTGAGACGCTCCAAAAAGTGTATCCAGAAGCGTGAGGAGAAGAACATTAAGCTCTTTGGCTTGAAGCAACGTAAGTCCATAACCACGCGAAAGTTGCCATGCGCCCCTGATTCCTGACATCACGTGTTCTTTTCATTTACAGCCGAAAGTCTCCTGTGGGGCTCCGTTGACGATATCATGGCTCTCGATGGCGGGCGCTACGCTGAGAAGCATGTTTGGGCACAGGCAGTATTCCCTCCTGTGAGTCTAACACAAATTTCATCCGGGTCGAGCGCCCGTTTCTAATCTTCCGTCTTTCTCTCTAGACTCGTCCTCAGCTCGGCGCTCCTCCTATGTATTCCTCTCCTTCGCAGTGGAACATGCGTGGCGGTGATGGCTACAGCTCATCTTCCCCTCCTCCAAGCTCTGGCTCGTCCGACGATGGGTGGTCCGGGAGCACCGCCTCTTCATCGAGCGGCTCTTCACCAACTGCTTCCCACTTCAGCCAACAATACGTCATGCCCTCGCACCCTCATGGACATCCCGCTCAATATGCGCTTTCCTATGACCCGACTGTCCGCCGCGAATCGAACTCAACTATCTCCGCCGCGGATTACTACGCGCAGAAGCAAGCAAAGATGTCGGCCGGTCTTCAACAGATTAACGCCGCACGATCAGCGAACGTGAACAACCCGCAGTACTACACCCCTCCCACTCCGGCGATGGGTGCCGGCCCTCAATACAGGGGACAAGCGCCGCAGATGTACGTGCCACCGCAGCAGCAAATGCAGCAGGGCATGTACGTGCAGCAACAATACGCTCAGCCTGGTTATCAATATCCGGCACCTGGGCAGAACTTCGCGTATTGATCTGTTTTCCGGCTCTGCATCTGTTCTTTCGCCGCACTGTTCTTTGTTTTGTTTCGGATCTCCAACTTCGTTTTCTTTCTCTCTGCCATTATTCCACCGCCACCTGTGGTTCTCCGTCTTGTTTTCGCCTTGTATCTTGACCTGGGTCGTTGCCATCTGTATACTGCCATTGTTTATTGCCTCTGCCTCGCTCTGTATATCGTCTGTTTTGTTGTCAAATAAATCTGGTTTTCCAGAAAAGTCTAAACGCGAGCAGAGGTCACTGGATGAACGCGCACTTCAAAATACCGGTTGGTATGAACTTTGAACGAACAGTAGAAAAACACGCGATCTCCTGCAGGCGTCGGAAGCTGCCGATTTACCGGAAACTGATACGGAAAGATATCTGAGGCACTTTGAACAGCACGACAGAACACGTTACGTTTCGTCAACCTGCCAAGAGCGCGAGGAGCCGTGGAGATTAGCCTATGTCATTGTGATTCCGTCAGCCTTCTTCGGCTTCTCTTCCCGAGATCCAGGGTCTAACAATTGAGTGTATGACTGTGGTGGCTGCCAGTCCCTTAAGTGATGCCATCCCCTGAGGGCAGTGAAAGGATCGTCAAGGTCGCATTTTTAACCGCTCTTCCTCCTTGAAGAGTGCTATGATACGGCTCCTGAAGCCCTCGCATAGGAGGCGTGTCATTCAATCCAGGAAGCAACCTCCATATGGATGTTAATCAAGGCCAGCGCAGCCGAATCAATGGCACATCTGATTCCATGTATTATACGTGGGGGAATCTTGGGGGTGGCACCTAGTGGGGTGTGATGGACGATGGCTGCGTAGATCAACATTTGTCGTTCTCCATTCTGACCTGTTCAGATTATTGTGCAAACCTCACTCGCAATCCAAGCAGCTCATGTCACTGCAGCATGCAGAATCAGGTTCTTGGAGGTGTCATGGGTCCACAGGCAAATTTTGGAGGCCTGTTGGGGTCGTGGAAGGTATACATGCGAACAGTGCGACTCACACCGGAAGCGAAATGGTAAATGCCGGTGCCAATTGGAAGGCGCTGACAACGATGCGATAACGATCATGGATGTGATTACTGTTCAACGATGTCATGGGATGATAAAGGAGACCATCTTGATGTAATCCAAAGCCGCATGAGACTCGCTCTATATTCCGCCGACCATGTGGTGAGTTCTTGTATCTATAATGGCCATGGTATTTCAGCTAATGAGTACTCCTCAAACCTTCCTGTCCCAAACACGATGCCATGCTCATCAACGTCCCCGTGAAAGGTTGTTGACTCCCGGTGCATATACGGCGCAAACCAGTTCCAGATTGAGCGTTTAATAGACTAATCTCATCGCAGTGCATTAGACCCAGAGGAACGGCAGACAATATGCAAAGCTTGTATACCTCCACTATGGAAAGAGTCATCAGGTGAGCTGACTGCGCCTTACCTCGAGCCGTGGCATGGTGACATGAAGTGAAGTGGTGTCCTTATTCGGCCTACGTCCAAACCTAGAATGTAAGATTCCGGAAAGTCGCTCCGATTACCTCCATACCATGTACGAATATGCCGGCACCGGCTCGCCAATCTTGGATCCTTTGAGATACGCGCCGAAACTTGGGACGGTCAACTCAAGGGACAGCACGTTCAGAACCCCAAATCACCATACCTCATGCGCTGCCCTTTTTTAGCACCCGGATGCCCACCATGTTATGCCAGCGTAGATCCTGGAACAGGCCGTCCTCGGACTTAGGACAGATGTAAGTATTACTCAGTGGACGAAACCCCCGCATTATCGATGTTTGGACGCAGGGACTAGTGACCGCCCCTCCAGGGATCTCAAGTCAGAAGCTTCGACCCCAGAAGCAGCGGAGACACTCCAACTCGGAGCCTTAGGTCTTCTCCCGCTGTTCACACCGATGGCTGCTCCTCGTTTTCACTTCGCCGTACTCTGTGGTGCCTGTGACTACTTAGACCCCCACACTCACAGTGGTCAAGGCAGAACCGACATATTTGCGCACACTTTCGATTGCTTCCTGGATATCTCGATTGAATACCTTGGTGCTCTCAGGTCATGGCTAGTGTCCGAGTCTTATATCAAATTCCTTCGACCCTCACCCCCTGAACCCTTGTATGACAGGTACGAAAAAAAAAGTCTTACCATGCGAGTGCGCCTATTAGGCACCGATTCATGCGTTTGACATCACCGCCCTGGGAAAGGACGCTCAACTGGTGTTGCAGGTGTGGGCTGGCTGTGAACACATGACTCTCTCTGGCGGCTTTAGAGCGTTGTCCTGCTTCAGGCGTGGGACGGCGTGAGGAGGTTGAGGCAGATCTTGGGCGATGCTCGCCATTTGGGAACATGGGGAAGTGCGTAATGCAATGGAACAAGATCGTTCGAAGCCGGTTGGACGAAAGCTATCGGAGCTTCCGCGAAAGGATTTCGCAGGTGAACTTCTGATGCAGATGCGGATTCGCTTGACGCCAATGGGCTGTATGCGTTCCCTTCGACCACTGTTTCCTAGCTTGTCACATGATGGAAGTTGTGAATATGTTGAAGCTTTTCGAACGTTATCGTGCCAGGATATACGTGGACGAAAAGATATGACCAAGAAACTGAGAAGCGTACAGATTTGAACACTGGGACTGCTAAGTCATCCAATCCAACTCATACTACGATCTTCGCCTTTATTATAGTGACTCATATAACAACTTAAATCCACAGGAGAAGATTACGCTGGTCGCAAGGGTAAGCCCTCATTTTCTATATTAAGCACTCATTTCGGTTATTCCTTGAATGGTTCCCTCCGTTCGACATCGTGTTGCCCTCAGGCCATTGCAAGTCCGATCAACCTCCTTCAACCCCGCCCTCGAGGCCTTCTACGACGGACGCAAAACTCTTGCCATGGATCGTCTGGGGTTCAAGTGCATATATTACCCGCCCATCAAGGTCCTTAAAGATCTGCAGTAATATAGCGGCTGGGCAAGAAGGGAGCTCGATGGCCCTAGAGATCCAAAACCGGAGCGCCGGACTCGCCGTTGCAAGTTGGGAATTGGCGGATGTATCTCTCAAGTCAAGGGATCGTGTGACAGATGCTGTGATTTAGGGAGGATTCTGGGCGATATGCGCCCTTTGGTGAGAAGTGTAACGGAAGAAGGAAGGTCGAAGTTCACCAGGTGAATGCTTCTGCACGAGTCAGCCTGATGCGGCGTTGCTCGGAACGAACGCTCCCATCTGTTACTAATCCCTAGCCTCTCATTTGATAAAATCCTTGACTGTTCATTTGGGTGTGCGGGAATTTTACGCGGACAAGATGTAGCAGAAACACTAGGCGAATCTGGCCATCCTATGGTTATCCCGAATTTTTCACAAGGTTACGCTATTATCATCTTCTACGATCTAGTGCCATTATTATGAGTGAGTCACATATCAAATTAAATTCCCAAGAGAAGATTACACTGGTCGCTAGAGTAAGTACAGTCGTACAAGTTGTTTTCTAGCTGCTGGGAATGGATGACGTCACATCACAATTCAGCTCGAGGCTTTGTCCGATGACAAGACGATCGAGCTCGAAGCAGTTCTCAAGCAGCTCAAGGAAGTGACGCTGTCGGAGCCAGGATGCGTGGCCTTTCGTATTTTTCGCTTTGGGAGGTTGTTCTTAGCGTTCGAAGAGTGCGTTGCTCATTGTTTTCTGGTTCGCATTTCGGGGTCTCATCTCTTTCCGTCCCTCTCTCTCTACACAGTTTATAGGTTCAAAGATAGAGAAGCGTTCCAATAGTGAGCTTCAATTCGGATGCAATGCTCCCCGTCATGAGTTCAGCTTCATGAGGCTAGATCTTCCGTACTGACTTGAAGCCCTCGGATGATTTTCCATGACTGTCATTATGTAGCCACATCTCCTACAAACCATTCACAACTCTGATGGTGATGATGAAGGGTCTCCTCGCTCAGGTATGCATTGCTCTGCGCGTCACCTTGCCTTGGCTTATACCCTCCCGCCCAATGATCAGCCGCCCACCGTTGAATACTACAACGAGATCGATCAAATCTCAAATGAGAAATTGACTAATGAAGCAACTACGACTATCAATGAATGATTTGGTCACCGACCTTGTGCTGATACGCACAGGTGTCCGAAGATGACGACCGAAACAACCGTTAAGATATATCGACTCCTCTCAGTATCATGACAACGCTACCTTCACTACCTCCGAGAGAAGCTTTAAGCTGAATCGAGGCTTTTGGTAGCCAATTAGTGATACAAGCGGTTACTTCCGCTTGACGTTGCTCGCATGATAGACTGACTTCGACACATGCACTCTCTTATTCGAGGTATGAATACTGGCCCGAGAGTCGCTAAAAAAAGGCGCACCGGTGAGAAACCAATCGCTGGTTGGAGGGATTCCCGACGTGGAGTAATGCTTCCTTCTCGCTCCCAGGTTGGACTTCAACGATCGGACAGGCGCCCATGAACGTGTGCAATTGGTCTCGGTTCTTATGATGAACTGCTCTCCCTTCTGACGTACATACGAAATGGGGCTGGAGAGACGATGAGTCCAGAAGAGAGAGCATATTCAACCCCAGTACTCACCAGATAATATGGATCGAAGACGTCCCCAAGCCCCATCCTCCTTCACACCTGAAATACCAAAAGCTGGGTCACCGAATAAGCCATGGATCTCTTTACAACATTAACTGACCTTCTGGTGATAGATCCCGATCAATTGGTGCAGTTCCAGCCCGACCCCAGGAGCCTTCACGTTACCGGTGCTTCGTTGAATCGTCGTTACGTTCCATGAATGTCGACAGAGGTATTCAGAATCGTAGCGCTCGGTTGGAAGTGGTCCATGTTTATGAGATGACTCGTACGTCTTCTCATTAAGACGCCTCGAGGTATTCATCACCGTCTAGGGAACTAAAATCCTCCTAGGAAATATACCGTAAAAAGAGAGCAGGCCCTCACCAAAATAACTTCAGATGTATTGTTAGAGCCGCCGAGCCTTCACCTGAACCGCAATCCCACCAAACGTCTAACACAACTTTTCATTTCGTTCAAGTTCACCTACTCAACTTTTCGCCCCCGCCAGCTTCTTGCTCACGACTTGTTCAACCGTCTTCTCTATAAGCGCCTTCAACCCCACATCCGAATCGTTCGCATCACCTCCCAGCGCAGCTATCACCGCCTTCTGGACGTATTTCCCAACCATATCCACCTCGACGTTGACTTTCCCTCCAATATCCTTTGATCCGAGGCCGATCTTGCTCTGACTGTGCGCGATCAGCATGACTCCGAATGTGCGTTGGGCGTCGTCAACGGAGGTGATGGTGAGTGAGGCGCCGTCGAGTGTGACGTAGCCTTTTGGGATTAGGTAAGGGAGGAGAGAGGGTCGGGTGGGTGTTGGTGCAGGTACTTGGAAGAGGAGGCGAAGGGAGTTTCCGTCAGGGGTTTTGGACAGGATGGTCACTGTATCGTCAACGTGACCCTAAGAAAATCCGTAATATCTCAGCTTATGCGGAACGCTAGAAGTGAGAAACACAAACGCTCGAATCTGTTGCGCACTTGAACGAAGTGGCCACCGAAGCGGACGTGAGCAGCCATGGCACGCTCGAGGTTCACAAGATCCCCGACTTTCCGTTCACCTAAGCATTCCAAGGTTTTTCTGTCAGATTGAATTGAAGATCAAGCTCTGGAAACTAACCTAGGTCCGTGCGATCCAATGTCTCAGGCGCAACGCCAACTTTGAACCAGCCTCCCTTGTCCGTTTTGTCAAACTCGGTGACGGTGAGACATGCGCCGTTGACGCTGATCGAGTCTCCGATGTTGCAGTCTCCTAATATGGGAGCGCTATCGCCGATGACGATGCTCCATCCACCGCCTCCAGATTGGGTGGTGTCGAGTGGAGAGATCGAGTCGATTCGGCCTTGGTGTTCAACCTGATCAAGATGATAGTCAGTGAGGAAGTTCCATATTGCGATGTAGAGGTGTGATTTATATACCAGACCGGTGAACATGACTTGCCTTGGTGCTTTTGGGTCGTCGATGATGGCAAGATCCTAGGTGCACACGGTATGTACACACGGTTGCTGAGTCGTCATCGACCACAATTTGAATCCCGCACAAGAAACTGGGTATATCTTATCAAAAGATATCTTGGAATCTAAATCTCGGAATCTCTTTGTTCTAGTGCCGCTCCCTTCGATCTTTCTGTTGGGTCAACTCATCAGCAGGCGACGGTCTGTCCATCACCCCCGGGCAAACCTCTTCCATGGGTGCTCTGAACTTGGCTGTATCCTCGACCGAAAACCCGTTCTTCATTCTGTCCCCTTTGAGCTTCACAACATAACTCTTCTCGAATCCAGATAGGACGCCAATCATTGCTTCACCCCTTTTGAGCTTGCGCCCAAAGAGATTCATCCCGCAAGATCGAATGCCCACGCAAGAGGTGATCCGACCCACGGGGCAGATTTAAAGGGTATTGTCGATTGGGATATATAGGGTCGAGTGGACGAGGATGTAATGTTTTATAGTTAGAATTCTGATGGACGAATCAAGCGAGACGTGGTTGTTATCGTACACGATCGAGGATTTGTGGGTGTAGACTCGTACGAGTCGTTGGGGAGTGAATTATATTTTCCAGTTTAAGCATCTTATGAACCGGTGTGTGTAAAGTCGCTCGCTGAAGTGAATTTGGGGATTGTGTACGACTCGACGAGTTGCGCCCCAAGTTAAACAGTCGATTGGCTTGGCGAGTGCCTTGCGCAGTCAGGGACACCGGCGCTAGAGAAGCATCACGAGTTTGATAGTGACAAGAGGCTGTCATTCTACCTTCGCTCGACCAATGCCAATGGGCGCGCAGTGCCCTAGTCGGCTTTGTATTCTTAACACCGTTAACACCCGCTATGGGCTCACGGTCATGTTAGTATAACATTGGTATTTCTAAGTCAAGAACCGAGCCGGACTGTTGTTTGTGAGATCTCCTTTACCCCGCCATGAACCTATATCCTGGACCTGCCCTTTGATTTTAGATTCGAGGCCGGCCGCTCCTCGTACCTGAAAACGAGCTCGTGGGATGTTTTTGTCGGGAATATCCCGTCCAGGCTGTCGCGTCTTGTGAAGTTCATCAGTCCTCGCTTCCCTTTGCTGAAACGCCTTCTTATTCCACGTCGATACACTCCTAGGATGCCGGACCTCTGTTTTAGGAGCAAAAATCAGGCCGTAATACTTCGGCGCTCTCATATGAGCGAATTCGGCGTGCTTAGATTCTTCTTTCCTTCCCACAGTCGGACAGCGTACAGCCTTATTTGTAAAACCTTCCCCCACCACTTTGTGACGGAATACTCAATCCAAACATATGGACGAGGGTTCTGGATTGGATCGGCGGGCAGTGGTGAGGGTTCCGAGTATTGTGGCTATATCGAGACAACTGAAACAAGTCTCTAGGACGAAGCTCTGGAGGAATTGGACTTTTTGTTCATTGACAATGACCCGACCAGGCTCATCATAGACAAATCGGCGGAGCTTGGGACTGGTGGCTCAGGGGATGTCTATCAAGGAGATTTGTTCGTCGCCCTCGCACAGCAAACAATCCGGGTCGCAGTCAAGATCATGAGGTCCCATGAATCGAAAGATCTCCGAGTAGCCTATGTAAGCAAACCCCAACCGATCAAGTTCAAGATAAGGAATTGACGCAGTCCCATTTCGCAGCGGCTCTTGCGTGAAATCAGCGTTTGGGCGGACCTGAGACACCAGAACATTCTTCCCCTTATTGGGTTCCATCTCAGCTCAAAACTTGACGTTGCCCTGCTAGTGTGTCCACTGGAACCACTCGGGAGCATTGAATGCTATTTGAAGACGCATATTGTCGATATTCCAGGCAGGATTGAGTTTGTGAGCGGGGATATAAAGCAGTGTTTGAAATAGGTTTGAGCTTACGTCGTATTGCCAGGTGGTTCAGGTGGCTCGAGGAATTGCTTACTTGCATAGCCTTAATCCCCCTGTAACTCATGGGGACATAAAAGCGGTGAGAGTAATACATTGTAAATACACGGGGCAGATGCTCACACAACACGCAGGCCAATACGCTGGTTAACCAGCAGCGCGAAGCAGCCCTTTGTGACTTTGGTCTTGCCAAATCGAACTTTCGCACTGGTCTCGAAACATCGGACAATTTTGCTGGATCACTACTTTTCTGCAGTCCGGAACTGTTTGACGGAGCGGGTCGCAGCCCGGCCAGCGATATGTGGGCTATGGGATGTATTGTTCTGGAGGTTCGTTTAACTCATAAGGATGCTTTCAGATAACTCACCACCTTGTCACGGGAAATAGATTGTTCTTGGCGTCAAGCCCTTCTCTCCGGTTGTGCAACCTCTGAGGATCATTAAAATGATTGCGGACGGAAATTTACCGTCCTCAGAAGAGGCCTTAAGATCTCCGCACGACCTGTGGGATGGAGTTGTCCACTGCTGGCATCTTGAGCCCAAAGATCGTATCCACGCTTCGGAATTCCTTGAATATTGGGATTTAAAGGCAGGTCCAGAATCCGCACGAACATGCTGCACCTTTGACCGCTAACCCCCTCCCCCCCATTTTTTTCCTTTCAAAAGACTCGAAACCCTCACGGCTTGGACAGCAGTAAACCTATCTGTCCAAGTGAGGCATGTAAAGATCGTTGGCAACGGCTAAGCGGTTGGAAAATCCTACATACTCTTATCGCCGCTACTGGGATTTTCGCGGTGCTTTCGTGGGCGCTCAAAATATACCGGATCACCAAATCCTGCTATTACTCTAGGAGCCTGGGAAGAGGTGAGCATGATAGTACGGTTGGATACAGGTCACAAAGCTGAGGTTGTCTATGATGTAGAGCTACTCGCCCTTGAAGCACTACCACAATCAAAACTCGCTGGATGGTCAGCGAATCCTGCGCGCGTTAGCTGCTTAATGGGAACCCGTACTGCTGTCTTGAAGGAGATACGTGCGTGGCTCGCTGACACCTCATCCGACGCACCACCCTTCTTTGAACTGGACGGCATAGCTGGTATCGGAAAGACGACAATCGCTCACACACTCGCAGAGGAGGCCGCCCGTGACGGCTATCTCGTCGCTAGCTTCTTCTTCTCTCGAGAAGGCGAGGCCGAGTTATCTAATCCTGCACTCGTTTTCCCTACCCTGGCCTACCAGCTTGGCAATTTTAGCCCTTCTTTCCTTCTACACTTCGGTCGAGCTGCGGAGGCCTCGCTCAGTGCAGCATATGAGAGCCTGGAGACCCAACTGCACAAGCTGATTGTAACGCCTTTGCAGTACGTCCGGGCTTCAAAGCCTCTCCTCATTGTTTTAGATGCTCTTGATGAGTGTCAGAAGGGAGGGGCAAAGGAGTTTCTCCGACTTCTGCTGTCAGAAGTGTCGAAGGTTCCAGTCCCGCTGAAAATCTTTATGACCGCCCGCCCCGAACCTCATCTCCGCAGTATCTTCAGTCACGCCGAAAACCTTCGTCGGGTCATCCTCCATGACATAGAGGCGTCAGTAGTCAAGAACGACATTCGTCTGTACCTCCGGACGTCCTTTGCGGAGATTCCTAAAAGGCTCAAGCTGCCGATAGGAAGGACCTGGGCGAGGCACGACGAGATCGAGGCACTGGTTGAGAGAGCGGAGACATTATTCATCGTTGCCGCGACATTTGCACGTTTCGCAGGGGACGATGCGGTCCGAAATCCTCGAAAACAGCTCGACCTTCTCCTTCAACGGGACGAGACGTCGTTCACTAGACCAAACCATACAATCGACGAGCTTTACTTGCAGATCCTTCGCAAGATTCGATCTACAACCGGCAGTTCCCTTATAATCGAGCGGTTACAGCTGATGGTAGGGGCGATAATCCTACTTCACAACCCAATCCCAGTAGCTGCAATAGAGCAGCTTCTGGGGTTATCCGCTGGAGATGGGTCTCGTGCGTTGCATCACCTTCACTCATTAATATCCATCCCTCGGTCACCCAACGAATGCCCACGCATTCATCACGCTTCATTCCCCGACTTCATCACCGATCCTCTGCGCTGCACGGAAACGGACTTCTGTGTCCAGCCAGCTATTCACGAAGCTCGACTGGCTGCGCGATGCTTAGAGCTCACGATATTTTCGCTGGATTGTGAGCCAATAAAGCAGGGGTTGGAGCTTAAAGTGATGAACCGGGAGCGGGAGTCAAGAGTGATCCGGAGGGAGCTGGAGTCCGGAGTGATGACGCAGGCGCTAGGGTATGCCTCAGTCCGATGGGGGTATCATTTATGGCAGGCAGGATCTGACGCGGGTAGAGTAGTGGATCTTGTGGGGCTATCCATTTCGCGTTGTTTAATGTGGTGGTTGGAGGCGGTTCGTCCAAGGGCACCTGATGAATGCCTTACGGAAGCATGTTCTTGGGCGGTGCGTGCTAATATAAAACTAAATGCGATAGCTAAATGCTCGCCGTCCCCTCAATCTTAGATTCTTTGCCGGGCCAGAGACTTGGCATCGCTGGTTGCTGCTCTTGAACTCGATGCGGGACGCCCACAAAAAGCTGTCGAGGTCATAGAACATGCACATGCGACCTCTGCTTCACAGCTTGAGCAGTACCGAACAATGCTCGGTCAACTTCAAGCATCCAGTCCGGAGCTATTATCTGAGCTGTTGTCCCTCAACTCTCAGATCCAGCGATTAATGAATTCGAGTGGAGAGAGTGGCTTAAGCAATAGCGTGGGTGCCTTGGACCCCGATGCTGCAAGACGGTACATCTGTCGTTCTCATACTGCGCTTGCTTCAACCTAACATTGGATTATAATTTATGTAGTCACCGCGTCCTGTCACAACACTGGTACGATGTGCTGATGCGCATCCGGGAACTACCGGGATTTCAAGCATTTCTGAAGCCTGCTCCTTTCGATATCTTGCAGCGTGCTGCAGCCAAGGGCCCCGTCATTATGATCAACGTCACTCGGCTCAGATCCGACGCCATCATTATTCTGGAAGTTGGCGAGCCTGTTGTAATCTCGCTCCCCAAAGCCACACCAGGTACCATCGACGTCCTATCGGAACGGCTCAAAGAGGTCGTGATTTCAAGTGGAGTTCGCTTAAGGGGGATGTCTTTCGCTACGCCCCTTAATCGTGATCTACGCGATATTTGGATCTACATCGTCGAGCCCATAGTGTACTACCTAGAACGTACACTCAATCTACCCACTGTGTCTCGAATTTGGTGGAACCCGACCACAGCAGTCTGGTCGTTTCCTCTTCACGCCGCGGGAAATTACGATACAGCGGAGGAAAATCTTCCTGACCGCTTCGTATCATCCTATACGCCATCCCTCCTAACCCTTCTCCGATCTGAGGCTCCAGCTAGGGAGGCTCCCCGGCCGACGCTGTTACTTGTAGCTCACGCTGAAGGGGAAGGAGAGTCCTTGTTGGACGACGTCCATCGTGAAGTGAACGCGATTACAGAACTCGCACCGCATGCCACGGTTCTAGAGGGGGAGGCTTGTACTACGGATGCGGTGTTGATGGACCTAAAGGAGACGTCCTGGGTCCACTTTGCATGTCACGCAAGGCAGGATGCTACAGATCCGTTTAAGTCGAGTATTCTTCTCCAATCGCACAAAACAAAATCCATCACCCTCCTCGACATCATCCGAAACGATTTCCCAAAAGCCGAGTTGGCGTTCGTCTCCACCTGCGACTCTGCTTTCTGGATGGCACATGGCCATACGAATCACCTCGTCGCGGGGATGCTGTTCTCTGGATTCCGTAGTGCGATCGGGTCGATGGGCGCCATGGCAGACGAAGATGGGCCAGTCCTTGCCAAAGAGTTTTACAAGTATATGTTTAGGAACGGACCAGAGGGAGCGAATTACAGAGATTCGGCCAGGGCGCTAAATGTGGCTACCAAAGTATTAAGGCGGAAGAGGGTTCCACTCGAGAGATGGATTGGCTTTGTGCATTATGGAATGTAGGAAAAGAAGTCGTTTACGAGTGACTTTCACCCCTCAGCAAAAATATGAACTGGAGATATTGATACAAGTGGCTGCGGCTCTTTGCCCAGCAATATGGGATGGATATCACAACGCGGAGAGAGATCAGGATACCCTTTGACAATGAGCTCTTGGAAGGAACTCAGCGGGGAGTCAGGTGGATAGAGGTCTTTTGGATTCAGAAAGTTAAATCGGCTGGCTTTTTTAGAACTCCTGGATGAATACTAAACGAAATTGAGCTTCGAGGAATCGAAAGAAATTGGATAGATCTTATCACGAATCGCAATATCTTTGTTCAAGGAGCAACAACTCCTCGACTCGGAACTTGACCCCCCGCGCAGTCCCCCGTTGCTTCAGTCCTTCTGCTGGATCAACTCATTGGGAGGTGGCGACCTGTCCATTACCCCCGAACAAACCTCCTCCATGGCCGCCCTGAATTTGTCTGTATCTTTGACCGAAAATCCGCTCTTCATCCTATCCCCTTTGACCTTCACCACATAACTCTTCTCGAACCCAGATTGAGTGCCAATTATGGCCCCACCCCTTTTGAAGTCGTGCGCCCAAAGGATGCCAGTGAGACCCATTCCCCAAGATCGTACGCCCACACGGGAGGTGATCCGATCCGCGGGGCAGATGTAAAGGATATCGTCGATTGGGATGTATAGGGTCGGGTGGACGAGGATGTAATGTTTTATCGTCAGAATTCTGGTGGATGGATCGAGGGAGACGTAGTCATCATCGTACACGATCGAGGATGTGTTCGAGCTTTCGACCCCGTCTTTGGTTGAGACTGAGCCCTGGGATACGAGAGTCCCCGATTCTACGTAGTAGAAAGGGTTTTGTCAGACCGTAGTGTCAGCGGTCGAAACGTCCGTTAAACCCGGTTCCCCGTGACTCGCAAAATTAGGTCGACCGCCCAAAGGTCCTCGTTTTGACACAGCGCTCTCGAATGGATCTCGCAAATATGTTATCTGTGGGGCTTGAGAGGTGTTGTGGGGGCTACGCTCTCAATTATCTCGCCTACCTGTACATGTGCCCAGTTGCAAATAGTTACACCTCCCAGAAAGTGAACCAAAAGGGCAAGGTTGGCTCTCATTGTTGATAAGTTACTCAATGACAATCATACGCTGCATAAAACTCAATGAAGCTCTACTACATTTTACTTGGGGTGACTTGTTTGTGTCCTTCAAAGTCCACCACACAAAAGCGTGATGACACCGTTAAGTCGGAGACAAGAGCCGAGGGCCAGAATTCCGCCTGGAGTTTGTTAACTCTCCTTGGCGGGAATAAAGTAATACAGAAGGTATTTCTTGGGGTGATAGCCTCATCACGAGCTTACAATATCCGGTGGGCAAACTAAAATTACAAACCAAAAGACCATATTATCAAATCACGAGGGCGAGCCGTAGGCGAGCCCGAGCAAGTCAGGATAGTAGGATTGGGGACTGGCGCCTGTCGCCGCTACGATGGGTCCGGTTTGAGCGTTCGATGGACCGGTGTGGGTGAGGTCTTGTTGAGGTAGATTTGGATAGCGTGTGCAAAACGCAAAACCTGCGAGTTGCTACGTGCTAAGTCAAGCAGTCGATCGGCTTGGCGAGTTGTGCGGACAGGAACGCTGGCGCTGAAGAAGCATCAGAAAGCCAACGGGGTTGATTGCGCCAAGAGAACAGTTTCTACCCCCCAACGACGGCCATACGCTCTGCTCCGCTCACGAGCGCCCCATGTGAATTGAACCCGATGAGTGCGGACATATAGCACAGATCCCTCGCTCCCTTAAATCCGAGCCGCTACTCACAATTGCTATTTGATTGTTTTTCTCGTGGACAAGCGGGGAAAGGTTATATTTTTGAGATGCTTATACATGGTGAAAGCGAGTCCATCGGTCTGTCTCTCGTGTCACATCCAACTGGGCTCCCAGCGCTCCCACACCTCGATCTCTGCGTGTTTACCGGAGCAGGACCGCACGATAAATTTGGCGTTCATCCACACGCCCAATCGATCTCCAGGCCGTAAGTGTTCCCATATCTCATGCTCTCGCCCTATTCCATCCCCAATGTTCAGCTTGAACTCCGGGTGAGAGTACTTATTGTTGTGCGAGCGCCATCGCAGCGGTTTTCCGGTCAAGGGGTTCAGCTCCGCTTCACCGTCTGAATCTTCGCGAGTCAGAAGCCATGCATCGCTCCCTATTTTTGCCTTGGTTCGCTTGACTTCTCCAGGAAATGGAGCAGGCGCCTCACTCGTCGCTCGTCGCCGGAGGATGCCGATCTCGAACCAGCTGCAACTTTCTCCTTTAGGGTCACTGTATTCAGATAAGAGGTAAGGAGTGTGAATCGGGTTAGGAAAAGAAGGGAAAAACCCACACCCTGAACAAATGTCGACCCCCGGAAAGTGTACGCAAGCGGAACGTGTTGATCTGGTTCAAGCATTGCGCGCTCAAGGGCGGTGTTGCACACCACAGTTTATCCTTTGGCGTCGCTCCCCATGCACTGACGGTAATAACTGGCCATTCTTTACCTCTAAGTATGGTTTTCTCGAATCGGGGGAGGGAAGGGGCTGGGCAGAAATGACAACGATCCAGGCCACACAATCGGAATATGTAGAGAACGAGCTCCGAAGGAAGGCTTGGCCGCCGTGGCTGGTCTAATAGCCGCTCTTGGCCACGATAGAGCGCCCGGGCAAGAGCATAGCGGTAGTGTAATGAGTTGATATCATTCAACTTCCGATCAAGATTCTCTAGTAGCGACTATTATGTCATACCGTAAGCATGTCACTAGCATCCTAATTATAACTTCAAGGAAGGCTTACTTCGGACATTGACTGATGTTTCAAGTGCGCAATCCTGTCGATCCGGCGTGATGCAGCCAATCGCCGATATATCCGCGGCTCATCCCAGGCAGTCATAACTTGCGAATTTCATGGTGTTATCCTACTCCCCCAAATGGCGGTTCGCACAATTGTCAGACAGTTCAGACTGAGTGAAAACTTTCATTCTAACAGTTCAGGGCTTTAGTGCGATAGCAGCGACCAATCTAACTGCTGACGTAATGATTAGTGTCAGTTATGCGCCCACTGGGGTGATTTTTAAGCATCGTGTACGACTCTGCGAGTCACTGCGCATGTGGTATAGTATGTATAAGTCGATTGGCCCGACAAGTGCCTTGCACCAGTCAGAAACACCAGCGCTGAAGAAGCAGGGTTGATGGTGTCAAGAGGACGATATCTCCTCACAACGGCCACAACCATGCTCGACGCTCTGCTCACGAGCGCCCATGTGAATTGGACCCGACGAGTGCGGACATGGAGGACAGATCGTTCGCTACTCTTTACATTCAAGCCGCCCACTCTCAAATACTACCTGGTTGTGTTTATCCT
>WSUE01000016.1:164046-292255 GCA_019633535.1 Tulasnella sp. JGI-2019a
GGACATGGAGGACAGATCGTTCGCTACTCTTTACATTCAAGCCGCCCACTCTCAAATACTACCTGGTTGTGTTTATCCTCGCGGACAGATGGGGAAACATATATTTCCAAGATGCTCATACATGGTCTTCATCGATTTGTCTCTCGTGTCACATCCAACTGGGTTCCCAGCGCTCCCAGACCTCGATCTCTGCATATTTACCGGAGCAGGACCACCCGCTATTTTGCGCGTTCATCCACACGCCCAATCGATCTCCAGGCCGAAGGTGTTCCCATATCTCGTGATCCCGCCCAAAAATGTCTCCAACGTGCAGCTTGAATTCCAGTCTGGTGTACTCGTTGGTGTGCGAGCGCCATCGCAGCGGTATTCCGGTCGAGGCATTTAGCTCCGCGTTCCCGCCTGAATCTTCGCGAGTCAGAACCCACGCATCGCTCCTCTTGGTTTGCTTGGCCTCTCCGAGGAATAGAGCAGGCGCCCAACTCGTGGCTCGTCGCTGGAGGATGCCGATCTCGAACCAGCTGTAACTTTGTTTTTTAGGGTCCCTGTATTCAAATGAATGAGATAGGAGATAATGAGTAGGAATTGGGTTGCGAGAAACAAAAAAGACTCTCACCTGAGCCAATGCTGATCACGGGAAAGTGTACGCAAGCGGAACGTGTGGATCTGCTTCAAGCATGGCTCGCTCAGCGGTGGTGTCGCGCACCACAGCCTGTCCTGTAATGTCGCCCCTCGTGCAGACACGGTAACACCTGCCCATTTCCCACCCCCAAGTATGGTTTTTTCGAGCGGGGGGAGGCAGGGGGCTTGGCAAGCATGACGACGATCCAGACCGCACAATTGGAATATGTAGAAGACGAGCTCCGAAGGAAGGCTCGCCCGCCGTGGTTGATCTAGTGGCCACTCTTGGCCACGATAGAGCGCCCGGGCAAGAGCATAGCAGCAGCGTAGTGAGTTGATATCGTTTAACTCCTGATCAAGATTCTCAGGTAGTAGCGGCTATTACGTCATATCATAAGCTTGCTAGCATCTCAACTTCAAGGAAGACTTACTTCAGACATTGACCGATGTTTCAAGTCCACAATCTTGGGGATCTCGCGCGATCCGGTCAATCGCCGATATGTCCACAGCTCATTCAGTACTTTCACAGACCACTCAGCTGCCAAAAAGCGTATTTCACGGTCCCATCCTACTCCTAAAACGTAGTACGTACAATTATGGACGAAGTGAGAACTTTCGCTCTAACAGTTGAGACATTAGTGCAAAACGTGCTGACATAATACTGGGCTGTGTCAGTTATGCGGCCAACGTCCGTCTGCGCAATCTTTTAGCAAACCCTGACGTTAGCTTTTATGGTTCGGTGAGAGCAATAAGCTCGGCTTTCTCATGCTGGCACTAAAGCTGTGCGGTTTGATAGGGTTGACAAGCAACCCAAATAATAATAATATAAGTGTAAGAACTCGTAGTAGTCTTAGGAGATTATTTTCAAGATTATTCAGAGTTACTTAACAACAGAATCCTGGATAGAATGAGTGATTTGGAGCGATGTTAAGGATGATGGACAAAGAGCGTTTATAAACCGGCCCGTCTACCAAGACAAATGTTGAGAAAAATGGGACGAGAGCGAAGGAGCTTGGGACCCCCCATTAAAGGATGGTATCGTTTCAGAGGCAGCGCTCGCTGCTATTGATGGAGTGCCAAAAGACTGAAAGGAGATTTGAACGTTCGAGGATAGCACAATGAAAGAGGAGTGTCAGCAACGCTACGCCAGCTCCAACCTAAACAGTTTTACAAAAGATGGCTGTTCCAAATCCCACACAAAAAAGTTATTAGTGGAATTTCCAGTTTAGAATGAAAAAGGAGTAGGATCGGATTGATCACTTACTGTCTAAATCGTTCAAGCAGGCGTCCAAAGAACCCGCGTCTCGCAGCTGTTCCACTGCCCGTAGGTTGATCGCGGCTTCTAGGAATCAAATCGCCAGACAACAATCTTGTGGACGCACGCTTGCGCTTCTTAGTTAAAATGCGATGTCCCCTGTCGTCCATATCGTCTTCCGGAGGGGGAGCGGGAAGCTCCTCCAGATTTATCGATTGTTTGGCACCTCTACCCTGCGACTCCACATGCGCCTTTCCCTTCGGGGCTATGACATTTCCCGGTTCGTTGCCTTCCGTGACATTCCACAGTGGCTGGCGATCTGGAACAGCGGCTCTGACTGATCGCCTCGATAGGCGCCCAGTCGAGGATTCTGTTGGCTGGGCTTTGCCTCGATTCACCGTGCTTTCTGTGGGCTTTTGCTGTGCGATGATTTCTTGGCCATGAACCCACGGGTTGGATGGTGTGCCGGATTCTGAAGGCATTTTCCGCCTGAGGAGTCTGCTGGGCCATATGGCGGGAACATGAGAGGAGGTGGCGGAACTCATGGATTTGGTTTCGTCCCGTACGGAAACTGTGGCCGGGCTCAGTTGATTGTAGCTCTCGTCATCGCGAAACGACAGTCGCCGTCCGTCTGCCAATCCTCCACCCTCTTTCTCTCGACCCGCCGATCGGTTTGCGTGCCCCGCTCGGGAGGGCGTTTTATCAGGAGCATCCCTCATCTTATCCCTACGATCTCTCTCCTTGTGAGCATCTATCATACGTTCACTCCGGGAAGACCTCAAGGATCGTCCTTCGGACCTGTCTTGATGCCTTCGATCGCTACCGACCTCGGAGGGTAGCGTTTGTTCCTGGTGGTTGGGCCGAAGGCTATCATCTGTATTAGGGTAACTTCCATAAGGATATCCTTCCAGCTCTTTGAGTGTCGACCAAGGCCGTTCCTCAGATAAATCTGCTAAGCTAGAGCGTCGCGGTGCTCCATGATCCACCGCCCATTTACCGGAACTAGATATTTGAGGTGAATATGACGAATATGGTCGTCTATGAGGAGGTGTGGTGTCTAGATTGAGGTCGCGCTCAGTGATCCTTGGTGGAGCATCGCGGGAATGGCGCTGGCTTCGGGAACCAGGTGTCCAAACGTACGATTCAACTTGACTACCCCCTCCCTTGGTATCTTCCTTTATTGGGGAATTAGGATCCAAGTAACCAACATTTAGGCCCCACACGTCTTCTCGATTAGCCTTCGCGGCCGCAGCTTTTGTCTCGCTTGCCAATTTACTAGGTGAAGGCTTACGGAGTACACGACCCTGAGAAGTTCCTTCCTCCAACCTTGAGTGGCCACCTCCCCGTTCTATCCCCTTCTTGACATCATCCAGCAGCTTCCGGCACATATACATCGACTCGATGTGTTCTGCGGTGTCTAACACATAGAATGTGTAGATACGGATCGCCTCCTCGACCGCAGTTTTGCTTTCGGCGAAGCGCTGCATATCAAAGAGTTCGGATGCCAGTGTATACAGCGGGGGTGCGATTTCCATGTGCGGAGGGTTTGACAGCGATTGACCAGGGCTGCTGATTTTCATGTAGACGTGGACGGCTTCATTCATTGTTTCGGCTGCTTCATCCTCCCTCCTCGCGAGCTTTCGGAGATAGGATCCTCTAAGTTGGAGGCTGAACGCAATGAGTCGCACATATTCGAGAAGGTTGTGGTCCGCCGCTAGGCTAAGGGTGCTGGCACCCGGCTCCTGGGAACTGAGAGTGAGAGTACTGTAGCTCCGATAGCCATATCCGATACCGCTGCTGTTGCCTGTGGTCTCTGGCGATAACGGTGAAACTGCTGATGGAGGTCTTTCGGTAGCCAGTGCGATGCCGTTCGTCATCGATTGGGTATTCCAAGCGAGGGCGCTTCCCGCGAGGCTCGACTGCGACTTTGATCCTGGCGCAGTTCCGATTGATGAGATAGCTCTTGTGGCCCTATGCAGCTTCTTTCGTTCACTACCGCCGCTGACCCCGTCGCGTAAACCCATCACCTCACGATAGCTAGTGAGCGGAGCGTCGCCCCGTCCTACACTCAAGCCTTTCACCGAAGCTCGCAGTGCGACGACCTTGTTCTTGATGTACGTCGAACCTTCTTCGTATAGGCCGAGCCTTGTGACACAGGTGTTGAGCTGAATCAGACACTCCCTCACAGCTTGAACTGTCTGATACGCATACAAATCCCTGCACCGGAGATCCACAGCCTCCGTGATCGCTCGAAATGCTTCACCCGCCATCTTCATCTCCGTGGCCAGGGTACAGCTCCGGCAGAGGCCCTCAATGAGATAAGTTTGGTTCTCAGGGTGGCCTTGGACGGTCAGAGCACGGAAGATCGCGCACGCTTCCTGTTGGAGGATGATGCCTTCTCCTGCCCGACCCAGATTCGATATGTCTTGTGATAGGGTCTGGAGAGATCTGGCTAGCCTAGGCAGCGACGTTTCCGGATCGGTCCTCGTACCTTCCCAGTGTTGGATCCCAAGGACCGCGGCCGCCTTCCAGCGAGACACATGCAACGTGTCTGATACGGATCTCGGCTCCCGGGGCGCGGCGAGTTGCTTGAGGATCCGTTGCCAGGGTTGTTGGCCTCCTTCATGCGCTGGGCCCGCGACAGCTCCTTCTAGCACCCCTGGCGTGTAATGGGTTGCGAGCTGGTGAAACATGGTTAAGTTACTACAATATAAACTTACTATGCGCGCACTTACCATAATGTAGTACTTGGCAATGCACTCGGCTGCCGTGGCGCGCTCGATGGCCTCGAAATGCCAGCAGCCGCGGAGAACAACCCACAGATCGACGGTTCCGGGAAGAGTGATTCCTTGGTCGGGAGTTTCCCTCTTCCACAGGATGGAAGCGATGATTGAGGTGTCTCCTGTCGCAAAAGGGTATGGGTGTGATCCCGTAGTGATCTACTCGAGGTTAAAAGGGTGGAATTCAATTCATAATACATACTGTCAGTGCAATGACTCATACCTCCATGACTGTACATCCAAAAGCCCACATATCACTGGACGTGGAGCGCGGCTTCCCATCAAGGACCTCCGGGCTACTGTATCGGACCGATCCTTTGAAGCCGCTTGAGGTTGATGAAATGTGGGGGGCGTCCTGTGTTACCGCCTTGACAAGCCCGAAGTCCGTCAGCATTGCTTTGGTTGCCGAGTTGACGAGTAAATTTGCCTGCACAAACAATTTGAATAACTTGTTTAGTCGATGGACTACAATCAGGAATATAAGCTGACCGGTTTGATGTCGCCGTGACAGTATCCCTGCTTGTGCAGATACATAAGGCCATTCAATGCGTCGAGACACTGATGATGCCTATTTTATCAGCTTATCCAAGCTTACGCTGACAGCATACTCACGAGATCTAGGCGCTTCATGAAGCTAACTGTCCGGCCATTCAAGTAGTTCGGAATGTCGCCCAAGGACACGTATGGAGATATGATAAGCGCAACATCGAGCTTCTCACTAAGGTAAAAGCCCAGCAAAGGAAGTATATTGCTATGCTGGAGCTGACACCAAGCCTTCATCTCTTTTGTCAAGCGCTAGGTATTCATCGAGCCATTAGAAGTCGAGACCGTGCCGTAGAAGAGAGCACTTACAACGGCCACGCGCAAGTCTTGAGTCTCGTCCGAGCGGAGCTGCTTCACAGCAACTTGTCTCCCGGCAGCCGACTTCTCGCTTCCTAGCTTGCCCAGGAAGACCGTGCCATAGCCGCCTTTCCCTAAAACGACATCACGGTTTATGGATAGCCTATTGATGTCAATACGGGCAGCTCCTAAGCCCTCCAATTCGTCGTCCTTAATCGAGGTCATTGAGCGATCAAGGTGCTGACGCGAGAAAGAAAGGCACTCACTAGACGTTTGCGAGCCGTAGTGATTAGATTTTGCTTTTCTGGACGGGACATGGCTATCAGAGATGGGCGCTAAGTCGTCTCTCAGATTTCAAGTGATGGCACCTGGAGAGTGGAGTGGAAGGGAGTTATGTTGCTTGTCTTGCACGGGTTGGTGGGTGATAAGGACTTGAGGCATTGTAGAACATTCTTCGTAGCCGGTTATTCCAGAAGGTCGTGCAAGCCTTCGCTTCGGTGAAGGATTTGGAATGCTAGTGCATCGCTGGACACGTCTTCAGGGTGGTAAACACGCGGTTTTCTTTGGTAGGTACATGTGGCGAAGTTTGAGCCATTTATTTTGTCACAGCCGTCGGCCCATTCCTTCATTTGTTCCCCATTCCATCCCAGAATGTAGACTTGTGTCAAGGGGAGTCATCCTAGGAAGTCAAATTCGCACCATACTCCGAAAGACACCTAAAGAGGAACCGGTATGCAAGAATTTAGAAATGCCATTCTGCTACTGGGCTTCCGCACGCGGGTCTAGGCTCAATTCATGGTAACGACTCACTGGCAGGGTCGTAATGTACTGAGCTGTGCGACGATGTCGCATGGGATTGCGGCACATACATACGAGCCATTTGAAGCTTCGACAGTATCTTTTGTCAACGGTTATTTTCAGACTGTGGACTTGGAGCACAGAAAGATTTGTCACGCAATGCATCACCTTCATGCATCAATTACCGCACTTTTATCCGAATTATTCTGTGCTATCCTTGATCATGTCGACTCTACTGATCTACAGGCCGCGTCGCTTGCCCTCACAAGAGCTCTCCCACGCTCACCGATCCCATGGAACTGCCTCTTTCAATCAGTAAGGCTACGGACACGAGAGCAAATCGTTTCTCTGATGCGGAGACTCGTATTTGGAAATGGAAGAGGCATAGAAGACGCGTCATTGGTCAAATACTTTGCGTTTGTGGGCTGGGAGGTAGATGCCGATGTTTTGAACAAGTGGGTTCTAATGCCCTAGATGCCTGGAAAGAATTTGGGGTGCATTACCGGACATTCAAAGCTTGCTTATTCACCTGCCAGACCCCGTAACACTTCGCATCAACGTTGGCACCACGTTTGCCCCGGAACACCTCGATGATATGATCGGAACGCCTCGATCCTTACTTAAGTATTTGTCACTAACCTTTCGATCCTAGTGAGTGGCTGAAGCGTATTGAACCCTGGATACCGTTCTGCCTCACCCCATTTTTAGTGTCGGGAAGGCCACCCATTATTAAGTACGTCCTGGGTCTTTATCTTGGTGACAATATACCGGTGTTCACTCCTTATCACCCCCAAGTTTCTGAACGGCACATACTTTGATGGCTTCCTCGAACTTCTCAGTCAGTGGTCCGCCTTGCCAGATGGACATGAAGGACTTGTGGCGGTGTCCATTACACAAGAACCACCTCCCAGACACCTCAACAGTCTAGTCGCATTTACTACAACCGCCGCCCAACCCATGATATTCTTCTCCTTCAAACCCATCACCGCCCTAGCATGCTCCGGGGTCGGAAAATCCATAAACAGCTTCGATTTCGGATCCCGTCCCGAATCTACGTGCGGGAGCTTTCTGTGCCTTCAGTATTCCTTTCCTTGGACTTATTGGACCTTTCAACATCGACGGTGAGAGACGCCAAGCTTAAGGGCAAAATGAGCACTTTCGTTGGATTGAAGTACTTGGTCTTGGAGGCTACTGGATTGTGTGACCATGGTGAGGTGAGGGATGGGTGGAACGATGTGGGCAAGATTTGTGCCTCGGGTGTGACCGGCGCAACACCTAGACCTAAACCAGCAGCGACCAATAGCTCCTGATTGATTCAAAGTTTTACATGCTGACGTAATTGTCAGGGTCAAGATCCAAGTTCCAAACACTTCTGAGCGTTGAATCGGTTGTGTGGGTGTAGGACGCTAGTAGTACATAAGGGAAAGTAAGAGAACGGATCAGCGATGTGAATTAAGGGGATTGAATGAGGAGGAATGAGAAGAAGGTTGATGGTGCCAAGAGAACGATATCTCCTCACAACGGCTACAACCATGCTCGACGCTCTGCTCACGAGCGCCCATGTGAATTGGACCCGACGAGTGTGGACATGGAGGACAGATCGTTCGCTACTCTTTACATTCAAGCCGCCCACTCTCAAATACTACCTGGTTGTGTTTATCCTCGCGGACAGATGGGGAAACATATATTTTCAAGATGCTCATACATGGTCTTCATCGATCTGTCTCTCGTGTCACATCCAACTGGGTTCCCAGCGCTCCCAGACCTCGATCTCTGCATATTTACCGGAGCAGGACCACCCGCTATTTTGCGCGTTCATCCACACGCCCAATCGATCTCCAGGCCGAAGGTGTTCCCATATCTCGTGATCCCGCCCAAAAATGTCTCCAACGTGCAGCTTGAATTCCAGTCTGGTGTACTCGTTGGTGTGCGAGCGCCATCGCAGCGGTATTCCGGTCGAGGCATTTAGCTCCGCGTTCCCGCCTGAATCTTCGCGAGTCAGAACCCACGCATCGCTCCTCTTGGTTTGCTTGGCCTCTCCGAGGAATAGAGCAGGCGCCCAACTCGTGGCTCGTCGCTGGAGGATGCCGATCTCGAACCAGCTGTAACTTTCTTTTTCATGGCCCCTGTATTCCAATGGATGAGATAGAAGCTCAACGAATAGGAATTGGGTCACAAAAACAAAACCCCCTCTCACCTGAACCACTTTTGATCACACGAAAGTGTACGCAAGCGGAACGTGCGGATCTGCTCCAAACATCGCGCGCTCAAGGGTGGTGTTGCACACCACAACTGGTCTCGTAACATTTCTCCCCATGCAGAGATGGTGACATCTGTCCATTTTTCAGCTTCGGGTGTGGTTTTCTCGGGGGAAGGCGCTGAGGAGGGATGACGGAGAGGCCGACCGCTCAATCGGAATATGTAGAGAACAAGCTCCGAAGGAAGGCTTGGCCGCCGGGGCTGATCTGGTCGCCACTCCTGACCACGATAGAGCGCCCGAGCGATGGCGTAGCGGTAGCGGAGTGAGGTGATATCATTCAACTCTCGATCAAGATTGTCAGGTAGTAGCGGCTATTATATCATATCGTAAGCATGTGGCTAGCATCTTAACTTCAAGGAGGACTTACTTCAGACATTGGCTTATATTTATGTCCACAATCTTGGCGATCTCGCGCGATCCGGTCAATCGCCGGTATATCCGCAGCTCGTTCCAGGCAATCACTTTCACATTGAACCTCGATTTGTCAAAATGTGAATTCCATGGTACTATCCTACTCTCCAAACGGGGGTTACGCACAGTGGTCGATAGTTTAGGCTAAGTGGGGACTTTCACTCTAACAGTTTAGACGCTTTAGTGCAATAGTAACAACCGATTCAACTGCTGACGTAATGGTCAGTGTCAATAATGCGCTCACTGCAATGATTTTAAACATCGTGTAAGACTCTGCGTGTTACTGCGTATGTATTATGTACAGGTCGATGGGTTTGGCGACTACCTTGCATAGTGGCCAGTTAGGAACGCTGGCGCTGAAGTATCAAGAAATCAACGAGAAAGAGATTTAATAAATAATGAAGAAGAAGCTCATATATGGTGGAGGCAGATCCATCCGTCTCTCGTATCACATCCAACTAGGTAGCCAGCCCTCCCAGACCTCAATATCCGCGTACTTACTGGAGCAGGACCATCCGCTATGCTGGGCGTTCATCCAGACGCCCAATCGGTCTCCAGGCCGTAGGTGTTTCCATATCTCATGGCCCCGCCCTATACCATCCCCAACGTGCAGCTTAAACTCCATTTTAGAGTACTCGTTGTAGTGTGAGCGCCACCGTAGCGGTTTTCCGGTCAAGGGATTCAGCTCCGCTCTCCCGCCTGGGCCTTGGCTACTCAAACCCCATCCTTCGCCCCCTACAACCACTTCGGTTTGCTCTGCAGATGGCACAGACGACTCGCTAGCATCCAGTCGCTGCAGGATGCCGATCTCGAACCAGCTCCAGTTCCCTGGTGGAGTGCAACTGTATGAAATGCATGAGATGGGAGACAAATAATCAGGAGTAGGAGCCTCACCTATGTAAGCGCTGATCCCTGGAGAGCGTACGCAAGCGGAATTTACGGATCTGCTCCAAGAATAGCTCGCTCAGGGGTGGTGTTGTGCACCACAGTCTGTCTTGTATTTCTGCTTCCCCTGTAGGGATAGTAACCTCTGTCACTTGTTCATCTCCGACCACGCTTTTCTCGAGCCAGGGGAGGCAAAGCGCCGGAGAGGGGTGTCGGCGAGGCAGACCGCTCAATTGGAATATATAGAGAACGAGCTCCGAAGGAAGGCTTGGCCGCTGGGGTTGATCTGGTTTCCACTCTTGACCGTGATAGAGCGCTCGAGTAAGAGCATAGCGGTAGCGTAGCGAGTCCCGGTTGAGATCACGGGGTAGGAATGGCTGTTACATATATATGTCATGTTGTAAGCATGTTGCTAGTATCTAGATTCCAACGAGGACTTACTGAAGACATTGACTGGGGTTTCAAGTTTCATAATCTTGATGATCCGGCGATTTGCTCAATCGCCGATATATCCTCAGTTCATCGTTACTTTCACACTGCTTCATTGGCTCAGTTGTCAGGATGCGGATTTCATGGTGCCAGCCTACTCCCAAAATGAGCGCGAACAATTGCAGATAACTTACGTAAGAATTATCGTTCCAACAGTCCAGACACCTTGGCGCAACACGCAGACTTGAACGAGCAGTGACCAATAGCCCCTGATTCAAGTTCTATATGCTGACGTAACAATCAGGGTCCAGGCCCGAGTTCCAACACACTTCAGAGTGTTGAATCGGTCGTGTGAATGTAAGACGCCGGTAGTACACAGGGAAAATAAGAGAAGGTATCAAAAATAAGGATTCAGGGGGTAGTAAGGGGAGCCATGAGAGGAAAATCAATCGCAGATAAAGAAAGCTAGAACCTAACCTGCCCAGCCTACCTACCACCTAGCCGTCGTCTCAATCCTTTTGCTGAATCACCTCATCGACAGGTTGCGACCTGTCCACCACCTCCGAGCAAACCTCTTCCGTAGCCGCTCTCAATTTGGCCATCTTGCACCGAAAACCCGCGCTTCTTTCTACCCTTCCTCCATCTCCACCACTTCACTCTTCTTGAACCCAGACTGGGCGCCAATTATGATCTCGCCCCTTTTAATGTCGCGCGCCCAAAGGATGCCAGTGAGACCCACCCCCCAAAGTGGAATACTCACGCGGGAGGTGATCTGACTTACGTGACAAATGTAGCGAATGTTGTCGGTTGGAATGTATAGGGCAGGGTAGACGAAGATGTAATGCAAACAGTCGATTGGTTTTGCGAGTGCCTTGCGCAGCCAGGAACGCTGGCGCTGAAGAAGCATCACTGGCTATACTACCAAGGGAACGGTGTTTCCTCGCGAACAAGGACCATATATATGGGATGCTCTATTGAAACCGAAGAGTACAGAAAAATACAATTGAGAGTCCAGAATTTCTGTAGATGACAATGATTCTACCGTCACTACTCTCTACATTCGAGAACCTGCCTAGCATGATTTGGTGAATTCGATTTAATAATTTATTGCCTAGTCATTTCACACTTAATAAATATTCCACCCATGCCACAGGCCAATCGCTTGTCGAGCCGATCTCGGCTTCCGGATCTCTGTTTTACCATTTCCGAGTGTCCTCTAGAGCGCCTTAGAAGCCCAAGGCAGGGAGGAGCCTCTCCATTGACCAACCTAGGTCCGCTTATGCTGCAAACCTGCAATCGAGAAACTCTCGGAGTCTATTTACAAATCCTACCGATCGCTTTTCTCCTTATTGACAGACGAATGGCAAATGCAAAGACAGAATGCTCATATATGGTGCAGACGGATCCATGTTTACATCCAACTGGGTTCCCAGCGCTTCCACACCTCGATCTCTGCACGTTTACCGGAGGAGAACGTCCCTCTCAATGGGGCGTTCATCCACACACCCAACCGATCTCCAGGCCGTAGGTAATCCCATATCTCATGATCCCGCCCTATACCATCCCCAATGTGCGGCTTGAACAGGTGAGAGTTCTTGTTTTTGTGCGAGAACCACCGCAGCGGTTTTCTGGTCGAGGGATCCAGTTCCCTAGATCTTGGTGAGTCAGACCCCATCTATCGCTCCCTACTTCTACCTCGGTTCGCTCGGCTTCCCCGGGAAATGGTGCATCCGCTTCACTCGCAGATAATCGTCGGAGAATGCCAACGTCGAACCAACTCGATCTTCCTCGGCGTGCAAGGTTATGGCAATCAATAGATATGATAGAAGGAAATGAGATTACGGAAGGAAATCGTGACATCCTCACCTAAACCAGCCACCATCCTTAGAGAGTGTATGCAAGCGGAACTGATGGATCTGCTGCAAGTATGACTCGCTCAAGTGTGGGGTTGCGTACCATAGTCCGTCCCATCTGTTTCCCAGTGACAAGACAGTGACATCCATTCCTGCTTCCCCTTCAACCATGTTTTCTTGGAGCCAAGGGAGATAAAGCGCCGGGGAAGAATCACAGCGAGGTAAGTCGCACAGTCGGAATATGTAGAGAACGAGCTCTGAGGGAAGGCCTGACCACCGTGGCTGATCAGGTTGCCACTCCTGACCACGATGGAGAGCCCGAACAATAGCATAGCGGTAGCGTAATGAGTTAATATTATTTAACTCCCGATCAAGATCGTCAGGTAGTGATGACTGCCATGTCACGTTGTAAGCATGTGGCTAGGGTATCCACTTTAATGGGGACTTACTGCAGACATTGAGTGAGTTTTCATTTCGGCGGTCTAGTTAATCGCCGATATATCCACTGGTCATTCCAGCTACGATTGACAACTCAGTCGTCAAAACGTGAATTTCATGGCGGTATCCTACTCACAAAAGCGGTGTGAACAATGGTGAGCAGCTGAGGCCAAATGAGACAGAGCTTTGGGATGCGGGACCTGTATAAATCGTTGGAGGTGTTGTATAGACCGGTGTGAGTGAAGTCTTGGGCGGTATCGATCCCTTGGATGCCCATTACAGGGTATTACCGATTAAGGGGTAGATTGTCTTGGCGAGTGACGGAGTCAGGAACGGGTTCCGAAAAAGTGTCACGAAGCCAACAGGGTTGATATCTAGTGCCAAGAGAACGTAACACAACGACGTCCATCCATACGATACCCTAAGCTACCGTGCGCCCAAGTGAATTGAAACCGACGGTTTCATACATGGAGGAGATATAGTTGAAAGCCAGAATATCTGTGTACATGAAAACTCCAGCTTTCACTATTCTTCACTTAAACATTCGACGCGATTGATCTAATAACTGATGTGTGCTATATTGTACATAAATTCGCGCTCAATACTTGTTCCATCGGCCGCTTGTCGAGCGGATGTTCGCTTCAGAACCTCATTCATCCGCCTTTTCCAACTGTCCTCCAGGCGCCCAAGGCTGGAAGACACTTCTACCTTGACCAATCTAGGTTCCCCATGTCGTGAATTTGTTAGCAAAATCTTGAAGTCCCAGCGACAGAACTCTAAAAAAAATGCTACCTGATTGTCTTTGCCCTCGTGGACAGAGAGATAGAGAATGTGGAGATATATTTCTTCAGATGTCTATACATGGTGCAGGTGGATCCATTCATCCCAGGTGTCACATCCAGCTGGGTTCCCAGCGCTCCCACACCTCGATATTTGCATACTTACAGGAGCAATACCACCCGCTAGATTGGACGTTTATCCATATGCCCAATCGATCTCCAGGCCGCAGATGGTTCCATATATCATGCTCCGGCCCTATGTCGTTCCCAATATGCAGCCTGAACCCTCGTCCAACTACCTCGTTGCTGTGCGAGCACCATCGCAGGGATTTTCCCGTCGAGGGATCCAGCTCCGGCTCCACTTTCTGATCTGAATCTCGATAACCTAGGCCCCATGCATCGCTTCCTACTTTCACCTCGGTTCGCTCGGCTTCCACAGCAGATGGCACATTTGCCTCACTCGCAGCTAGTCGTTGGAGGATGCCGATCTCGAACGAGCTATAGCTTCCTTCACCAAGGCTACTGTTTTCAATAGATGATACGGAAAGTAATGAGCAGAATGTAGATTACGGAAAGAAATCGCAATATCCTCACCCTGCCGAGCGTCGATCCGTAGACAGCGTACGTAAGCGGAACGTATGGATTTGCTTTAAGTATGGTTCGCTAAGGTGTGGTGTCACACACCACGGTCTGTGCTGTCTTTCCACCCTACGTGTAAAGAAATATGTGCTCTCTTGCGTGTGGCGTTCCTGAAGCCAAGGGAGATAAAGCGATGGAGAGGGATCACGGCGACGCAGATCGCAAAGTCGGAATATATAGAGAACGAGCTCCGGAGGGAGACTTGGTCGTCGTAGTTGATCTAGTGACCGCTTTTGGCCGCGATGGAGAGCCCGAGCAAGAGCATAGCGGCAGCGTAGTGAAGTGATATCATTCAACTCCCAATCAGTATCACCAAAAGGTAGTGGCTGCTACACCACGTTAATAAGCATATTTGTTAGTATATCGACATCAACGAGGACTTATACTTACTATAGACATTGACTGAGGTTTCGATCTTGGCGATCCGGTGATCTCCGTATATCGGAGATCGCTGATACATCCTCAATTCAGAGCTACTTTCACACCGTTAACTCAGTTGCACGGATCAAGCCTCTTCAGAACATTGAACCGGTGGAGTCGGTATAAAACGGCAGTAGCACAGGTAGGACAAGTGTGAGAAAGTAAGACCAATGAGAACTGAAGAAGAGGAAAATCAATCAGAGAGGAAGAAAACTATAGCTCATTCGCTGTTCAGACTGTCCTCTAGAAGCGCAAGACAGACACCTCTACCTTGACCAACCTAGGTCCCCTAATGTCGTGGCATTGTCAGCGACACCTCCATAATCTCAGATACAGAACTCTCAAAGTTTAATTGCAAATGCTACCGGGTTTCTTTCTCCTCATGGAATGATGGATAGCAAATGCCAAGTTAAGATGCTCATATATAGTCCATCTGCCTCTCGTGTCACATCCAACTGGGTTCCCAACGCTTCCACACCTCGATCTCTGCTTGTTTGCCGTTGCAGGACCATCTGCCAAATTGGGCATTGATCCACACACCCAATCGATCCCCAGGTCGTAGGTGGTTCCAAATCTCATGCTCAGGACCTATATCGTTCCCAATATGCCACTGAAAATCATCTCCAGCGATTTGGTTATTGTGCGACAGCCATCGCAGCGGCGTTCCGGTTGAGGGATTCGGCTCTGCTTCCAGGTCTGAATTTTGATAACTCAGACCCCATGCATCGTTCCCTACTTCCACTTCGATTCGCTCTGCTTCGTCGGAGCCTGGCGCATCCGCCTCGCTAGCAGCTGTTCGTTGGAGGATGCCAATCTCAAACCAGCTAAAGCTTCCATTTTTGGGCTGACTGTATTCGATAGAGGTAATGAGCAGGTATTAGATTACGGAAGAAAGTCGGAAGATCCTTACTCGCACCAGCCTTGATCACAGGAGAGTGTATACAAACGGATCTTATGGATTTGCTCCAAGTATCGCTTGCTCAGGGGTGGTGCTGCGCACCATAGTCTGTCCTCTATGTCCGATCCCCATGCAGAGACAGTAACACATGTCTCATCTTCACCTTCTGTGGGTCCTTGAAGCCAAGGGAGATGAAGTGCCGGGGAGGGACGACAGCGAGGTAGATCGCACAATCTGAAGATGTAGAGAACGAGCTCCAAAGAAAGGCTTGGCCTCCATGGCCGATTTGGTTGCCATTCTTGACCGCGATGGAGAGCTCGAGCAATAGCATAACGGCAGTGTAGTGAGGCGATATTATTCAACTCTCGATCAAGATCGTCAGGTAATAATGGCTGTTATGTGATACGGTAAGCAAGTTGCTAACAACTCGACTTCCTTCAGAACTTACTGTCGACATGGAGGTTTCAATCTTGCCCATCCGGCGATCCGGAAATCTCCGATAATTTCTCAACATAGCTACTTCATTGACAACCCAGTCGTCAATATATAAATTCCATGGTGCGATTCTATTCCCAAAAGGGGTGCGAACAGTGGCGAGCAGGTGAGAACTCTCATTACAACAGTTCAGGCAATGGGAAGCCCCCAAAGGAGCTTCGTGCTGTTCGCGCTCGGATGGCGGCACAGGGTAGAAAAAGACATGTTTGATGTCGCAACATGGGATTAAGCATTGGTCGAAACAATGAAAAAATTACCCCATTAGGAAGGTAACTTGCTCCATTCGGAAGGAGGCACTTATGTTTTGACCTGTGTTTAATCCCATGTTTCGAGACTAAACATGTCTTTTCCCACCCTGTGCGGTGGTATTCCATATACGATATGTTCGAACCGTGTGACCACCTGTTCCAGTGCCTTGGTGCAATACCTGGACTGGCAGGTGTGAGTGAAGTCTTAGGCGTCAGCGATCACTTGAACGGGCTTGGGCATCGTGTATAGCTATGCGGGTTACTTCGTACGTACCAATTAAAGAGCCGATTGCCTTGGCGGGTGCCTTGAAGAGTCAGGAACGGGCGCCGAAGAAGCATCACAAAGTGATAGTGCCAAGAGAACAACACAACGACGCCCATCTATACGATACCCTACTAGCGTGCGTCTAGGTGAATTAAAACCGACGATTGCAGACATTGACCAACCTGGGTCCCCCACGTCGCGGCGTTGCCAGTGGTACCTCCGAAACTCCAGATATAGGACCCTCAAGGTGGGTATAAAATGCTACCTGATTTTTTTCTCCTCGTGGACAGACGGACCGAAAATTTAAATAGATTTCCTAAGGTGCTCATATATGGTGCAGACGGATTTACTCATCTCTAGCGTCACATCCAACTACAAGCACCATCGCAGGGTCTTCCGGTCAAAGGATTCAACTGTGCTTCCGCCTCCTCACCCAAATCATGATGACCCAGGCCCCATGCATCGCTCCTTATTCCTAGCTCGGCTTGTTCGATCTCCATGGAAGGTGGCGGTGGCACCTTACTCGCAGCTAGTCGTTTGAGGATGCCAATCTCGAACCAGATCCGGTCTCCTGGCGCAGAGAGGGATATTGTATTCACAGAGTTGATGAGCAGGAATTAGATGTCGGAAAGGAGTCATAATATCCTCACCCACCCCAGCCTCGACTTTTGGAGCGCGCACGCAAGCGGGGCTTATTGATTTGCTCCAAGAATTGCTTGCTCAGGGGTGGTGTTGCGCACCACAATCTGTCCTGTCCTTCCAATCCCCATGTAGATCCAGCCAACGTTCTATCTCCAAGTGTGGTTTTCTCGAGCCAGTGGAGGCCAAGCACTGGAGATGGATGACAGCGAGGCAGATCGCACAATCGAAATATGTAGAGAACGAGCTCTGAAGGAAGGCTTTGCCGATGTGGTTTCCGCTTCTGACCACGATGGAGAGCTCGAGCAATAGCATACCAGTAGCGTAGTGAGTTGATATTCTTCAACTCCTGATCGAGATTGGCAGGTAGTAACGGCTGTGTCAAGTCATATCGTAAGCATGTTGCTCTCATCCCAACTTAACGATACCTTACTCTAGACATTGGTTGACGTATCGAGTCCACAATCTTAGCGATCCGGCGATTTGCTCGATCTCCGGTACATCCTCAGCTTTCCACGCGGCTTCTTTAAGTCAACATACATATGAACAATGGCGGACAGTTCAATTCAAGTGAGAAGTCTCATTCTAACAGTTTACATCCCTTGGGGCAATAACTAGACGAGCAGCAACCAATGGTTCCTAACTACTGACATAATGACCAGGCACAGATAAAGACAAGCGAAATAAAAATAATAAAATAAAATCAACCCTTCAAAGCCTTCAACCAGTGGCGTGGGTGTAAGAAGCCAATGGCTCGCACTGAAGGCAAGAGACACTAAAACCATTAAGGGTTCGAGGAGTTCAAAGACGGGCGAGTTGTTCACGTGAAAATCAAGCATAGATAACATAACTTACCCAGATCAGTGGCTCTCTTATTGGAGGAACGCTAACGCTGAGTTACAACTTCCGTAGGTATCGTGGCAAGAGGGGAAGACTGATGGGATGGTGTCCCTGATTGCAGGGTATGAAGCCCTTGGCTAGTTTCGTGGACAATACGTAGAATCTATAATCTATCCACCCTTCTATCGATATCAAAGGGCACGGAAGCGACGTATCCACAAAACAATAAGGGGGCCGCTGGCTCGACGTACCATATTGCACCATTTGATGAGAGCCTGTAATTTTTGTGAATGAGATTTAGACTCACGCGACTGGGTCATCACTTGTCAAGCAAATATTCACTTCCGGACCTCATTCATATGCCATGCTTGGATGTCCTTCAGAGCGCTCTCAGAAGCCGAAGAGGTATCTTCTTGTGACGTTTCGCTGACATTCCAGATAGAAAGCCTCCACATTCTACTCCCAAATTCTACCTCATCGCCTTTTTCTCGAGGGCGGACAAGCAGCGAATGCAAGAATAGATCTCTTGGGATGTTGGTACATCAATTCGTCTCTATTGTCACATCCAACTGGGATGCCAGCGCTTCCACACTTCGATATTTGCGTATTTACCGTAGCATAGCCTCCCGCTGGATTGGGCGTTTACCCATACGCCCAATCGATCTCCAGGCCGTAGGTGTCTCCATATCTCATGCTCTGGCCCTATGTCGTTCCCAGTGTGTAGCTTGAACTCCAGTCCAACTGCCTCGTTGCTGTGCGAGCGCCATCGCAGAGGTTTTCCGGTCGAGGGATTCAGCTCCGCTTCCGCTCCCCAATCCGAAACTCGATGGCTCAGGCCCCATGCATCGCTCCCTACGTTCACCTCGGTTCGCTCGGCTTCCTCAGGAGATGGCACATTCGCCTCGTTAGCAGCTAGGCGTTGAAGGATGCCGATCTCGAACCAGCCATTGTTTCCTTCTTCACGGTCACTGCACCCAATAAATGAGATAGAAAGGTAATGAGCACGACGCAAATTACGAAAGGAAATCGCGATAGCCTCACCCAGCCACGCCTTGATCCTTGGAGAGTGTACGTAAGCGGAACTTATGGATCTGCTCCAAGTATGCCTCGCTCAGGGGCGGTGTTGCGCACCACGGTCTGCTCCGTATTTCCGGTCCCCATGCAAAGAAATTGTCGTACGTCCTTTCTTCACCTTCAACCGTGCAGTGTTCTTGAAGCCAAGGGAGATAAAGCGCCTTGGATGGATCACAGCGAGGTAAATCGGCCAGTCGGAATATGTAGAGAACAAGCTCCGAAGGAAGGCTTGGCCGCCTTGGCTGATCTGGCTGCCAGCCCTGACCACGATGGAGAGCTCGAGCAATAGCATAGCGGTAGCGCAGTGAAGTGATATCATGCGGCTCCGGATCAAGATCGCCAGGTAGTAATGGCTGTCATGTCACCGTTATAAGCATATTGCAAGCATATCAACTTGATCAAGGACTTACTGTAGACATTGTTTCGGGTCTCACAATCAATCTTGGCGATCTGGCGATCCGACTATCTACTTTCGCACCGCTCCATTGATAACTCAGTGCGAATTTTCATGGTGCTATCCTGCCCCCGATAAAGGAATGCGAACAATGATGAGTAGCTGAGCTAAGTGAAAACTCTCATTTAGGCGCCTTAGTGCAACAACTAGACGAGCAGTGGCATCATCCGTTAACATACTGCACAGTACAAGAGATAAATTAAGCCTTGGTATATGGACATGGTATAGACTAGTACAAGTCGTTGGAGGCGTTATATAGGCCGTTGTTAATGAAATCTGGGGCGTTATCGATCACTTGAGTGGACTTGGACATCACGTATAACTATGAGAGTTACTATGTACGGGTTGAAGATTCAATTAGCTTGGTGAGTGCCTTGCAGAGTCAGGAACGGGTGCTGCGGAAGCATCACGGAGTCAATAGGGTTAACTGTGCCAAGAGAACACATCGACACTCATCAATGCGATTGCGCTCAAGTGAATTGAAACCGCCGATTGCAGCAATGGAAGAGATATATTTGCGAGCCTGGCATATATCTATGTACACTAAAACTCCAGCTTTCATTATTCCTTACGGCCGAGAGCTTAGCTTAAACATACTAACTCTGATCTAATAACTGATGAGCGCTACATTAATACAGAGCATTCACGCTCAATACATGTTCTATCGGTCGCTTGCCGGGAAGATCCACGCTTCCGGACCTGTGTCTTTCAGAGCACTTCAGAAGCCCAAGGCAGGGCGATACCTCTACCTTAATCAACCTAGGTCCCCCATGCCATGGCATTGTCAGAGGCGCCTCGGAAATTCCAGATACAGGACTTTGAAAAGTTGTAGGAAAACACTGCCTTATTTTATTTTATTTACAAATGGGCAGCAAATTTGAATAGACATCTCAAGATGCTCATATATGCAACAGGGTGAAAACAGACATACTTGAGGTCCTAACATGGGATTAAACATTGGTTGAAACAATGGAAAAATCCATTAGGAAGGTGGCTTGTCCCACCAGGAAGTAGACACTAGTGTTTTGATTTGTATTTAATCCCATGTTTTTAAGACTCTTTGCATGTGGGTTTATTCGTCTCTAGTGTTACATCCAACTGGGCTCCCAGCGCTCCCACACCTCAATATCTGCGTGTTTACCATTGCAGGACCATCCACCAAATCGAGCGCTCATCCACACGCCCAACCGATCTCCAGGTCGTAAGTAATCCCATAACTCATGCTCTGGCCCTATATCGTTTCCAGTGTACAGCTTGAATTCCCGTCCAGCTATATCGTTGTTGTGCGAGAGCCATCGTAGCGGCTCTCCGGTCAAGGGATTTAGCTCTGCTTCCTGGTCTGAATCTGAATAACTCAGGCCCCATCCTTTGCCCCCTACTTTCACCTCGGTTTGTGCGACTTCTCCAGGAGATTGCGATGGTGCCTCACTGGCAGCTAGTCTTTTGAGGATGCCGATCTCAAACCAGCTCCAGCTTCCCGTTTTAGGGTTACTGTGTTTAATAGATGAGATAGGACGTAATGAGTAGGAATTAGATTACGGAAAGAAATCGCAATATACTCACCCACCCCAGCCTTGATCCTTGGAAAGTGTACGCAAGTGGAACTTATGGATTTGCTCCAAGTATTCCATGCTCAGGGGTGGTGTTGTGCACCACAGCCTATCCTGTCTTTCCGGTCCCCATGCAGAGACAGTAGCATATGGCTCTTCTTCATCTTCAACCGTGCGTCCCTGAAGCCAAGGGAAATAAAGCGCTGGAGAGGGATCACGGCGAGGCAGATCGCACAATCGGAATATGTAGAGAACGAGCTCTGAAGGAAGACCTGGCCGACGTGGCTGATCTGGTTGCTGCTCCTGACCACGATAGAGAACCCGAGCAAGAGCATAGCGGTAACGTAGTGAGGTGACACTATTTAACTCCCGATCGAGATTGCCAGGTAGTAATGGCTGTGTTACGTCATATCATAACCATGTTGCTAAAATCCTGACTTCAATGAGGACTTACTGTAGACATAATTGATTGACGTTTCGACTCCACAATCTCAGCGATCCGGCGATTTGCTCGATCGCCGATACATCCTCAGGTTTCACATCACTTCTTTACGTCGACATTCGAATTTTATGGCTATTCTACTCCTAAAGGGTGCGAAACAATGATAGACAGCTCAGGCCAAGTGAAAACTTTAACAGTTTAGATGCTTTGATGTAACCCTTAGACGAGCAGTGGCCACCTCAGTTCCTACATGCTGACGTAATGCAAGCAATGCACACAAAGTTCAAGAAAGAAAACCCCTCTCTGAGCACTCTGAGAGATGCTCTCGGACGCATTTGCCTTGACCAACCCAGATCTCCCCGTGTCATAGCGCTCCCCAAAATTCCAGATGAAGAACTTCCACGGCTTATTCCCAAATTCCACCTGGTTGCTTTTTTTCTCGTGAGCAGGCAGGCAGCGAATACAAAAATGGATTTCTTGAGATGCTCATACATCAATCCGTCTCTAGTGTCACATCCAACTGGGTTCCCAGTGCTCCCAGACTTGGATATCTGCGTGTTTACCGTAGCTGATCCGCCCACTAGATTGAACATTTACCCATACGCCCAACCGATTTCCAGGCCGCAGGTGTTTCCATATCTCATACCCCAGCCCTATGTCATTTCCAATGTGCAGCCCCAACTCCCGTCCAGCTATCTTGTTGCTATGCGAAAGCCAGCGCAGTGGTTTTCCTGTCGAGGGATCCAGCTCTGCTTTCTGGTTTGAAACTCGATGGCTCAGGCCCCATGCATCGCTCCTCTCGGTTCGCTCGGCTTCCCCAGGAGATGAGGCGTTTGCCTCCCGGGAAGCTAGTCGTTGGAGGATGCCAATCTCAAACCAACCACAGCTTCTTTCTCCAGAGCTACCGTATTAAACAGACAGGATACAAGGCAACGAGCAGCACATAGATTACGGGAAGAAATCTCAATATCCTCACCCAGCCGAGTTTAGGTCCTTGGAGAGTGTACGTAAACGGAACCTATTGATCTGCTTTAAGTACGGCTCGCTCAGGTGTGGTGTTGCACACCACAGCCTGTTCTGGCTTTCCGGTCCCCATCCAAAGATAGTAACATATGTCCTTTCTTTGCTATCAACCATACAGCGTTCCGGAAGCCAAGGGAGATAAAGCGCCAGGGAGGGATCACGGCGAGGTAAACCGCACAGTCAGAATATGCAGAGAACGAGCTCCGAAGGAAGGCTTGGCCGTCTTGGTTGGTCTGGTTTCCACTCCTGATCACAATGGAAAGCTCGAGCAAGAGCATAGCGGTAGTTTAATGAAGTGATATCATCCAGTGCCCGATCAAGATCGCTAGCTAGTGATGACTGTCATGTCCCGTCGTAAGCATGTAGCCAGCAACTCCACTTGAACGAGGACCCACTATAAACATTGAATGATTTTGCATGTTCATAGTTGCGACGATCCGGCGATTTGACCAACCACTACGTTCCGTTGCATCGAAAACTTAGCTGCCATTCCCAGAGGGAATCCCGACAACTACGGACAGCTCTAGCCAAGCAATACCTTTCCTTCTAACGACTTAGAAACCTTTGTGTAACACCTGGAGATCGAGTTTACGACCTGACATAATGGCCAGTGTCAAGGAACCAGGCAAGACACTGATTAAGCCTTCAGATCCCCTTCAGAGCGATGAAGCGATGAAGCGGGTGTAAGACTTCAGTAGCACGCCGAGGGCAAATAAGAGAAATAAGATCAATGAGAATTGAGGACGACGCCCAGCCCATCTAGCTAGTGACCACCTCAATCCGTCTGCTGGATCAACTCGTCAGCTGCTGGCGACCTGTCCATCACCCTTGAGAAAATCTATTCTATAGCTGCTCTGAACTTGGATGTATCTTCCACCGAGAACCCGCTCTCCATTCTATTTCCCTCGACTTTCACCACGTAACCCTTCTCGTAGTGTGGACACCAATTATGGCCCCGCCTCTTTTGAGGTCCTGCGCCCAAAGATGCCGATGAGACCCATTTCTCAAGGTCGAATGCTCACACAAGAGGTTATCCAATCGGCGGGGCAGATATAGAGAATACTGTCGATTGGGACATATAGGATTCGGTGGACAAGGATGTAATGTTTTACACTTGGAATCCTTGTGGAACAAATGCAATCGAGGATCTAATAGCATTCAACCTCGTCTTTAGCTAGGACCGAGCCTTGGGATACGAGAGTAGGTGCAAGTCCGTACGGATCGTCAGGAGGTGGACCGCATTGTCCGATACGGGTGTTGTATGGGCCGATGTAGGTGAAGTCTTGGGCATTATCAAACACTTGGGCGGACTTGGACATCGTGTACGGCGTACCAGTTGAAGAGTCGATTGACTTGGCAAGTGCCTAGAAGGAGCGCCACGTAGTCAACAGGGTTGATAGTGCCAAGAGAAAGACCCAACGACGTCCTACAAACGCGCACCCAAGTAAATCAACTATTGCACACATGGAGGATATGTAGTTGAAAAGCCAGCAATATTTTTGTGACCAGCTTTCACTATTCTTTACTAAAACATAAATCGGCGACTTCGATATAATAACAGAGCACTCGCGCTCGTTCCACCGACCGCTCGTCGAGCAGATCCTCGCCTCCGGACCTCATTCACCCGCCTTTTCTGAGTGTCCTCCAGAAGCCCGAGGCAGATAGAGGACCCATGACCTGTGTAAAAATGCTATCTGATCTTTGTTTCTTCCCTCATGGATAGACGGGCAGTAAATTTAGATACATTTCTTAAGATGCTCATATATGGTGCATGCAGGTTTATTCTTCTCAAGTGTTACATCCAACTTGGTTCCCAGTGCTCCCACACCTCGATATCTACGTGTTTACCGTAACAGGACCATCCACCAAATGGGGCGTCAATCCATACGCCCAATCGATCTCCAGGCTGTAGGTAATTCCATATCTCATGCTCCGGCCCTACATCGTCCCCAGTGTACAGCTGAGAGCTCCGTCCAGCCATCTCGTTGCTGTGTGAGCGCCATCGCAGTGGTTTTCCGGTTGAGGCATCCAACTCCGCTTCCTCGTCAGAAACTTGAGGACTCAGGCCCCATGCATCGCTCCCTAATTTCACTTCGGTTCGCTCGGCTTTCCCGGGAGATGGTGCATTCGCTTCACTAGCAGCTAGTCGTTGGACGATGCCGATATCGAACCAACTCCAGCCTCTTATTTTAGTCTCACTGTATTCAATAGATGGGGTTAGGACGGAATGAGCAGGAATTAGATTACGGGACGGAATTGTGATATCCTCACCTAAACCAGTCGTAATCCTTAGAGAGTGTAGGCAAGCGGAACTTATGGATCTGCTCCAAGTACATCCCGCTTAGGGGTGGTGTTACACATAGCAGCCTGTACTGTCTTTCCGGTTCCCATGTAGAGACGGTAATACCTTTCCATTGTTCCTGAAGCCAAGGGAGATAATGCGCCCGAGAGGGATCACGGCGAGACAGACTGCACAATCGGAAGATGTAGAGAACGAGCTCCGAAGGAAGGCTTGGCCGCCTCGGATGATCTGGTTGCCACTCCCTGACCACGATGGAGCGCCCGAGCAACAGCGTAGCGGTAGCGTAATGAGGCGATATCATTCAACTCCCGATCGAGGTCGCCAGGTAGTATTAGCTGTGTTGGGTCATATCATAAGCATATTGCTAGCATGCTGACTTCAACGAGAACTTACCGTAGACATTGATTGACGTTTCGACGTCACAATCTTGGCGATCCGGCGATCCGCTTGATCGCCGATACATCCTTTGCCTTCACACCGAATTTCATGGTGCTATTCTACACCCAAAGGGATTTTAACAATGACGTACAGCTCAGGCCAAGCGAGAACTCTTATTCTAACACCCAGGTGTGACACTTAGACGAGCAGCGACGAATGGCCCCTTCATGTTCTACGTGCTAACACAATGGCCAGTAATACAAGGGACACACAAGTTTTAAAAATGGAAAAGAAAAAAAACACTTTAGAAGGTTCAATCAGGTACACACAAATAAGAGAAAGTAATATCAATAAGGATTTAAGGGGTGTGAAAACAAGAGGTCCATATGAAAATCAAGCATAGATGAAGAAAGTAGAATATAACCTACCTAGCCTACCTGACTCAGTGATGCTTATGTTATATAGAGCTGACTCGAGGGACGCCAATGCTGAGTCATGAGTTCTGTTGGCATCTTGACGAGAGGGCAAGGCGGTGTCCTGAGCTCAGGGTACGAAGCCTAGTTTCATGGACTAGAATCCATATTCTATTCACCCTTCTATCAATATCAAAGAGTACGCACGCAGCGTACCCACCGACCAAAACAATAAAGAAACCGCTGGCTCGACATATTATCTTGTATCATTGATGAACGCCCGGAATTTCGGTGCGTGAATTCTCGAGATTTTGATCCACCTTGGCCCATTGCTTGCCGAACAAATATTCACTTCTGGGCCTCATTCATACGCCGTGTTCTGGCGTCCTTCATGGCGCCCCTAGAAGCCTAGGAGGTAGCTCCTTCATTATGACTGCTATAAAGGAGCACCCTAGGAATGCTTTCAGACGCCTCCGATTTGACCAACCCAAATCTCCTCATATTGTGGTGTTCTCCGAATTTCAGGATAGAAAACTCCCACAGACTACTCCCAAATTCTACCTCATCCCCTTTTTCTCGTGGGCGGGCGGCCAGCGAATGCAGAAATAGATATCTTGAGATCTTCATATATCAATCCATCTCTAGGTTCACATCCAACTGGGTTTCCAGCGCTCCCATACCTCGATATCTGCGTGTTTACCATAGCAGAACCATCCGCTAGATTGAACGTTTATCCATATGCCCAATCGATCTCCTGGCCGTAGGTGTTTCCGTATGTCATGCCCTGGCCCTATATCATTCCCGATGTGCAGGTTGAACTCCTGGCCCACTATCCTGCTACCGTGCGAGTGCCATCGCAGTGATTTCCCAGTCGAGGGATCCAGCTCCGCTTCCTTGTCTGCAACTCAATGACTCAGGCCTCATGTATCGCTCCCTAATTTCACTTCGGTTCACTCGGCTTCCCCGAGAGATGGCGCATTCGCCTCACTTACAGCTAGTCGTTGGAGGATACCGATCTCGAACCAGCTCTGGCATCCTGTTTCAGGTCACTATATTCAGTGAGGGTAGGACGTAATGAGCAGGAATTAGATGACGAAAAGAAAGGCGCAGTATTCTCACCCACCCCAGACCTGATCCTCAAAACGTGTTCGCAGGCAGAACTTGTGGATTTGCTCCAAGTATAGCTAGCTCAGAGGTGGTGTTGAACACAATAGTCTCTCCCGTGTTTCCATCCCCCATGCAGAGACCACAAGAAGCGTTCTTTCTCTATCTTCACCTGTGCGTTCTTTCAACCAAAGGAGATAAAGCGCCGGGGAGAGATTACGGCGAGGGAAATCACACAGTCGGAATATGTAGAGAACGAGCTCTGAAGGGAGGCTTGGCCGCCGGGGCTGGTTTCCAGTCCTGACCACGATGGAGAGCTCGAACAATAGCATAGCGGTAGTGTAGTGAAGTGACATCATTCGGTGCCTGATCTAGATCGCCAGGTGGTGGTGACCGTCATGTCACGTCGTAAGCATGCAGCTAGCAGCTCAACCTGAACGAGGACTTACTGTAGACATTGACTGAGTTGTTATGTTCACAGTTTCAGCAATGCGGCGACTTGATCAAACACTACTCTCACACCGCTTCATTGACAACTCAGTTGTCGATTCCCAAAAGGGATGTCAACAAGGAACGACTCTCATCTTAACAGCTTAGAAACCTTGGTATAACATCTAGAACGAGCAGCGATCAAGTTTACGTGTTGACATAATGGCCACAAAGCACCGACTCTGACACAGATTAAGATTAAGCCTTCAAATCTCTTCAGAGCGTTGAACCAAATCAAGCGGATGTAAGACACCAGTAGCACGCGTAGGGCAAATAAGAGACAGTAAGAACAATGAGAATTGAAGATCAATCATAGACGAAGGGGGAAAAATAAAAGGAACCTAACCTACCCAACCTATCTACCTAGTGGACATCTCAATCCTTCTGCTTGATCAACTCATCGGCAGGTGGCGACCTATCCATCACCCCTGAGCAAACCTCTTCCATAGCCTCTCTGAACTTGGCTGTGTCTTCCACCGAGAACCCGCTCTTCATCCTATCCCCCTTCACCTTCACCACAAAACTCTTCTCGAACCCAGACATGGCGCCGATTATCGCCCCACCCCTTTTGAAGTCGCGCGCCCAAAGGATGCCAGTGAGACCCATTCCCCAGGGTCGAATGCCCACGCGAGAGGTGATTCGCCCGGCGGGACAAATGTAGAGAATATCGTCGATTGGGATGTATAGGGTTGGGTGGACGAGGATGTAATGTTTTATAGTTAGAATCCTGGTGGATGAATCGAGCGAGACATGGGCGTCATCGTACACGATCGAGGATGTGCTTGAGCCTTCGACTCCGTCTTTGACTAAGACGGAGCCTTGAGATACGAGAGTGGGTGTAGATTCGTATGGATCATCGGGGAGTGGATTGTATTGTCCAGTTTGGGCGTTATATGGGCCGGTGTGGGTGAAGTCTTGGGCGTTATCGATCACTGGAGTGGACTTAGACATCGTGTATGACTCTGCGAGTTGCTGTGTACGATCGATTCGATGGTTGTCTTATAGGACTTGCGGCGCTAGGAACGGTCGGTGCTAAAGAAGTCACGAGGTCCATGGACATCGTGACGAGAGAAGGAAAAACCGCCGCCTGGTGAAAGTCTCTGCTGCACAGTCACAGGAGCAACACATAACATCATAAAATCTAAGCACACATACAGGGAAAAAAGCAACATAAACGTACATATTACATTCATTGTCAAAAGGTTTCACTTCATATCCATGGTCCATTCATATCGAAAAAGAAAAAGAAAATCCATTAAAAGCCTGCCGCCTCCAGACCTTTGCGAATGTCGGACGTCTCGGCTTCAATCGCCTGTAGCTCACTGCTCCTCTGCCAGTAATACGCCTCCGCCACGCCCACGGGGCCCATACCAAGGCCATACGTCCCGCCTCCCGAGTCTGCAAGCGCGAGGTTCGAAGGAGGGTTCGGTCCCACGCCACCCGTCGCCAACATCCCTTCCACAAACGCCATGACATTGGCGTTCTCCACACCAAGATTAATCGTCGCGGCATTATGGGGATCTGGTACGGGGTGTATAGCTGACGCGGACGCGTTGGCTTGTCGGTAGCCTTTGGTCTGGTGCCTGAGCATTTGATGCACGACCTCGGCGCACTTGAAGAGCCGTGTGCAGTTGATGTGCGTGACGGATTTCCCTCCAGCAGATTTCTGTCGGTGGTCACTGCCGTGGTGTTGATGGGATGGAGGGAATCGAGGTGAATACGATGAGGAGGTGGGTGGAGATGATGAAGATATGCTGCTCTTAGCCGAGTGTGGGGATGCCGAGCTCTGGACAGGTACAACGACATTGATATATTCCTCGTATTGGTCCGCATGGTGGGTCAAAGCTGTGAGGTATAGGCCTAAGTTCGAAGAAAATAGGGGTTAGCGCACAAGGCAGAGACGCCTTGAATGCAATCCGACACACCTATGAATGGCACACAGCTCGTGTTCACATTCGCATAGAACGATCTATATGCCGCAAAGTTTGCTGTCGGGTCTGTCAGGCGCGTCAGAGGCTCCATATGTGACGCCCTGCTAACGTGCGCCCATGTGAGTTGAAGCCGGATGATCACCGTGCTCGCAAGCGCTGCAACGAGTGCGGACATGGAGGAGATATTGTTGAGGGCCCGGCATTTCTGTGTATCGCAAGGAATCAGTCTTCGCTACTTTTCGCAGCACGAGGAGTTAACCTGCAAGATACCTCTGCGACTTTGATCCAATGATCGATGAGGTCCGCTCGCTTGCCCAGACCCTCCACACTCAATATGGAGTATTTTACCCACGCCACCAGCTTATCGCTCGTCGAGCAAAACCGTACAAGGTTCTCCACTTCCGGACCTCTCTGAACCCTCGGCCACATTACACACTCGTAAGGGCGGATTTTGGCATATAGTCGGTATTCCACGAGTGCCAAATGATTCGCGAGCTCCGTTGGATCGATCTTTAGCAGTTCATTCTTCTGAGACTTGTGCTTCCCAGATAGGGACGCTGGCAATAAAGACCGTTTCTGCGGCGGTGCGATGGGTTGTGCAGGTTGGTTATCAGATCCAACCAAGAATCGTGACACCATCGCCGACTCTTGCTTTTCGATCGTCTGAAGGAGGAGTTTGGCTGTCAACGCGTTCGCCGTAGGCGTCTTGATCAAGGACAGGAACTCCTTCAACCGAGTGACCATGTGTGGCTCGTCCTTGACGAATCGATACCGTTCGACCCATTCGGTGAGCGTAGCGAGTACGCGGGTCTGACAAGGGCGCAGCTTCTTCTCCTTCCACTCGTTGAACTCATCGTCAGTCAGTTCTTCAGGGTGGGTCATGAGGTAATGTTCAGTTAGGAGCTCAAATACGGTGGCCGCGTCAGTGAAGGTACGATATGTCATGAGGAATGTGTTGCGGAATGCAGTCTCTTGGGAACGTTCTAAGTGCCGTCGCAAGGATCCCATCAACAAATTGTCTTTTCAGAAGATATCTAAGCACTCACTCAACGGGTCCATGGTTAACCTCTCCACCAATGCTTCCAGCGTCCCGCTCTTCACGACGCCCTCTGAGTCTAGCCTGAGGTAACCCTCCCCGTATTGCGGCTGTAGATACGGCGGTAGAGCCGCTACCGCGGATTTCGCATTCCTGTACGCCACCGCATCGTTATCTCGGCTTGCCCTCCGATTGACAGTTCGATGTCTGTCGTTGTTCGGCGAGCCGGCGCGGCGACTAAATTCCGAGGAAGGTGTCGCCCCTGGGGAGTTGTATGCGGAATGCGATCGCCCTAGTGGTTCTTGGGTACCAGGCGAACGTAGGAGCATGTTATCAGATGACGAGATGCCCATCATTCCGGCTGGTCTCCCTATTTGTGGACCGGAAGACATGCTGGGCATGCTACTTGACGAAGCCGAGTGGGAGTGCGAATAATCGAAGACATTGCCGCTATTGGCCGACGACTGGTGTGACGACTGGTGTGCCGATAGCGAGCGATTCATAGACGATGCCTCGCTATGTGCTTGATATATATGACCGTTCCCACTAAAGCCCTGCTCAGATGATTGTGTGTTCGAACTTGCAGTCGAATCCTGCGAGTGGGAGGGGTAAATATCGGGGGTTAGCGAACGCGGAGGGGTCAAACCAGTCCAGATTGCAATTGTGACGATACTGATTGGACGTACTCTGCGTTGTGGCATCCACTGCTGTCCGTTGCTACCATTCTTCAAAACCGAGTCCAAAGAATCGTGACGCGGGTTCCTACTAGCTGAGTCCCAACTATCCGCTGTGACGCGAAGGTCCTTCTTCACGGTCTTGAGCGTCTCCGCCATTGTATCCGATATGGGTTCCACGTATCCTCTTGGCACCCATCCAATGGTCGTACCCCTCGCGGCAGCCCACCATCCGTTATCCTCGGTCTTCAAGATGGCCAGGATGTCGCCCTTTTGGAAGCCCATCTGATCGGGGTCGGTAGGCTGATAATCATGTAAACACAGGACAGAGAACTCGCCGATGACCGAGGAGGCGGTAGATGGGACGGTGCTGACGAAGGAAGATGTCTCGGAGTACTCTGTGGACATGCTGGAACGGTTCAAGCGCTGAGGAGGTCCACCGGCAAGATGGGGTGATCTGAGGCCGTACATTGTCTTGTATTGAGATGTTTTGTAGGATTTGCTGGAGCAGGTCGTCGGATGGATTGTTATGTGGAAGTGTGTGTGACGGTGTGCTCGGCTAGTGGCGGCTGGTATGGATACGCTTGATGGTGGGTTGTGGTCGAGTCGATAATGACCGTAGGCGACGGCAGTGCCCGCACACAAAACATAGAACCCTCCGTCGGTATTTACCCCTGGATGCCGTTTCTTCGCGTTACTGTGTTGCACATGGCACCACTCCATTATGCCAGGGCTGGGCTTGAAGATCCCAGTTTCACCTACTGCGCTGGGTCAGATCCCGACACCCCGCCGCCCCGGGGTAAGGTATCGTCCGACCTATCATCTCAACACGGTCAGCTCCCATTGAGACACGACGGAAAGCTTGTCTCGCGAGGACCGTCTGTGCCGAACCGTGCAACGTGGTCGTTTGCTAAGACAGAGTATTGTGGCTTGGCAGAGGATATGGGCAGTGACGGCATTGAGGAGCAAAAAAGACGAGATGGTAGGTCTCCCCACACCCGCAACTTCTGCTGTACTTATCTATCACGAAATTGAAATAGGGCTCGATACTCCGAGGATAAGGTTACGTAAAGCTATCAGCGCATGCTCTTTCATCAAACGTTCCATTGGCCGCTTGGCGTTGCCTTCTGACTGAGATTGTAGCTTGCGAACGCCTGACATACCCCAACGCGCGAGATTCGACTGCCTCCTGGACTCTCGCCACATCCTGCTACGCCTCTGTCTTACTCGGCTCGCTTGATTTCTATCGCCTGGTTTTGGGAGGACCGATGGAGTGGACCACATCACTTGAGATTGCGCGATTGCGATTGCTGTTGCCCCACTGGACTACGCCTCCCTATATGCCTCGTGGCAAGAAGATCTCGTGCTCGACTTGCCGTTGCTTGGGGACGCTGGAGTTGCCGGAGGTTATTTAGCCATTGCTTGCATTCCAGCCTTCTGCCTCGAACCGTAGTAACTTCAAGGCCTATCTGCCATCCAAGCACATACCGAATGCTAGCTTCTCGACTGCTGGAGATTTCATGTCCAGGCTAAAATGAGTCAGAGCATAGGCGCTGCTTGTGAGAAGAAACGAGCGGCAAGAGCCATAATGACCGTACGGCCCGTACCCCACTGTCTCGTGCTCGTGACCTTTCTCCTGGTGTGAACAACACATCTTGGTTGCCGTTGCAGTTGGCCGAAGCAACGCCAACGCCAACGCCAATGCCACTGATTTGGTTCCGGCGATGTGACGTCATGGATCCCGCAGCTTCATCCTCATCTTGTTCACCCACCATGCCGGCTCAATCAAGCAACGTTGAACTAAAGCGCAAAGCAATACCGGTTGAAAATCAAGGTTTACCCTCGGCTAAGCGTGCTAGGAAGATAGTCGATAGTGGTGAAGATTCAATACCTGACGACCCCAATGAGTCCAATCCGCCAGAATGGCCCACCTCTCCAACCGCCCTCAACACGGCAAGGAGCTTTCTCAAACGTTGGTGAGTAAAGCCTTAACTTTCTAATCAATCAACCAGAAACCAGTTGGCTAAGAAGACTTGGTGTTCTGTCTGTGCATGAGCGCCTCAGAGTCAGGAACCAAAACCCTCATCATCCCCGACAAGGACGCAGATGGACTTTGCGGAGGCTCCATTATCTATAGAACCCTCCTCCTGCTAGGGCATCCTCCTGAATTATTGAAAGTTCACGTCTTAGCCAAAGGCTCTAACGTTCATGAGGTGTCCGAAAGGCAGGCAATCGCTATGTATGAGACCAAATTCATCGTGGTGGTCGATCAGGGCTCCAGGGGTCAACCCGTACTTCTGGACGGTGACGATGATACGGAAGTTTTGATCATTGACCATCACTTGAGCGACGAATTCCCGCCACGTGCCACAGTGAGTTGAAACGAGCGATGAACACGCCCTCACTCAGCTCCTATCGTTTCTACTCTTAGGTTCTAAGCGCATGCCATCACGAACCCGTTGCCACGTCCGCACTCCTCTCCTACATCCTCTGCTCTCCGTTACATGAGGCAATCACTTCAAGTTGTGATTGGCTAGCATGCATGGGTACCATCGGCGATCTTGGCACCTCGTTCAAGTGGGAGAGACCGTTCCCGGATATGAAGGAGTGCTTCAAGAAGTACACGAAGAAGGCCATGAGTGAAGCCGTCTCCCTGATAAACGCCCGTAAGTCTTGAGACCCTTGATTCCAAACCACAGCCTTTATGACGCTAGATTCGTGCTCGGGTCAGCCCGGCGCACTGCAAAGTACGACGTTATCTCGGCTTGGACTGCACTTGACGCAGCTTCATGTCCACAAGATGTCCTATCCTCCAAATCCCCGCACGTCCAACGCCTTCTCGATGCTAGACATCAAGTCAACCTCGAAGTCGAGCGTTGCTCTCATTCTGCACCTCAATTCTCCAGTGACGGCAAAGTGACGCTATTGAGGATTACCAGCAAAGCGCAAGTACATCCCGTTGTCGCTACGAGATGGGTGAGTGGAAAATTGGCCGTCTTTCATAGGATCTATACTAATAGATTGTCTTGCGCATCATGATGCGAAGGCAGGGTCCCTAAAATCGAAAGCGCTTGAGGTCGTCATGGTCGCCAACGACGGATACCTTCCTGGAAAAGTCAACTTCTCTTGCCGTGTCGCCCGTTGCGCCCACGCACGTCCTACACCAACACCCAATATCATCGACCTTTTGAGGTTCTACGCCGAACGTCCCCTTCCGTTCGCTTTGGCATCATCACCGAGTACCCTGGAAACTTCAAACCTAAAGGAACCTTCTCGTAAGACACTTCGAGAGCGTCTGGGCGATAACTTCGCCCGCGGTCATAAGCAGGCCAGTGGCGGGATCGTCGACACACAGGAGTTCGAAGAGCTTTGTCAAGCTATGGAGATTGGTGTTAAGAAGGATGATGCGCCGAGGTCATCGAGCAAGAAGAAGGGTATGGTGCAGAAGAACACTCTAGACAGATACTTCGGTGGCCCAAGTAAAGCCTGAAACCGTTGCCTGCATCTGATTAGCTCACAGTGCGCCCAATTTCTGTCATTGTTTGAAACTATTGTATGGAGTTCATGTTCCTTTTGAAGAGTAGGGTCGCTGGGGAAATTAAATGTTCGGTGGGAGCTATGGAACAAGGCTCTTAGTCATATTGACCTCACCATCGGTCCTTCACTGACACCAACTACCACCGAGCCGACCGACAAGAACTATACTTGTGCCAATTTCTAATCTCGAATGACCGATCCTATTGACGAATCCCTTGGAGGCGAAGAGTCCTGGGGTGGGCTCGAGCCTGCCCCTGTGGAGTCAGTGCCTCCCATTGAAGGTTCGTCGACTTCAGAGATCAATCTAGGCATCTCCATCGAAATTACTGACTTGTGGTTCAGAAGTGAAGACAGAGGCTAATGACTCAGGTTGGGGCCGATTTCGTTCTCTATCCAGCGCAATAATCGGAGCTGTACGCGGATTCAGAACTCGAGGTAAGTACTATGGTTATTATTGGAGCGCGACCTACTTTCTGCGCATGAACAAATGACCCTCTCTCTCATCTTATGCTATACAGGCATCAAGGAGGAAAATACCCCATTACGTTCAAGCGCACTGTTACCGAACCACGTGTCGGATCACCGAAGTCCTACGTGGGAGCGCGAAGGCAGCTGGGGTGGACACCGGTCAACATTGACGCCCGCGCCTGGTCTGGGCGTCGCGGGTCCTTCAAGTGGGTCGCGGGTTCTTATGTGACGCGAAACAGGAAATATCCGTGATCTCATTGCATTAACCTCAGATATGATGACGCCTACACCCAAGGCGGAACCTGGGCTACTGCATCTCAATCCAGCAGAGGTATGCAGGAAGAATCCTTTAACAGAGTAACGTGACAATCAACGCATTCAACCCCCCCCCCCCCCCCCCGAATCGCTCCGTGCTGCTTCACAGGCAGTCGGGACCCCTCGCCACGTTGATTCACTCCTTCCAAATCCAGACACCCCTGCTAAGATTCATCACGCGAAGAAGGAGGAGGTAGATAGCAAGACTGCTGAAACATCTCAGGGCTTCGACGGACGACGTGAAGGTCAGTGTTCAACAGTGACATAAAGCGCCTACCGGCTGATATGTAATGGATGGCATCAACCCGATGAAGATCAAAATCAAAGACGAGGTGATGGAGTTGTCAGATAACTCGCTCATTCGACGGATCCAGATCGCCGGTGCTACTCGGAAACCAGTTGACGTTCCATACGAGATCACCAGAGTTGGCTTTACACGTAACAAGTTGGCCCAAATTCTTGGAGGCAGCACGATTCGCCTCTTCAGCGAACCCAACAAAAAACTCTGGAGTCGCGTGCACAACCACAAGATGTTCCTATTCCCTAGTCCTGAGTGGCACCCTTACGCCCCAGGGAATCCCGGAGGAGCGGGATTATTGCTCATGCCGTACCAAGGGACGAGAGGGCTGATACCGATAGAAGTAATAAATCACCAATCCTGTGGTACTACGACGGAACGTACGAGATGATTGAGTCACAAGATCTCAACACAGATGAGTATCGCGGGCTGAATCATGGTGTAGGTCATCTCATACTTCGCTCAAATACCGCCTGCTTACACTTTGTCGTCAAGGCGCGATGGACATATGTTACTGGTTTCTGGAAAACGGCCTGGGGCCGTTTGACGCGGGCCGAGGTGTTGTTCTGGAGGCAACATAATCGAGTGGCCACGGAAGAGGAAATGGAGGTTATTGAAGCAGATTTAATCAGGGAGGCGAAAGCGGCAAGAGCAAAGGCCAAGACAAAGACAAAGATGGCACCCGATGCAGAGAGTGCCGATGGCAGCGAAGGCAGTCCCGAGATAATTGAGGATGAGGTTCTGGAGGAAGGCCTCGAGATAAGTGATGATCAAGCCGACGTTGCGGACCAAAAGATCGACGGGGTGACCAAGGTTGATATTGATGAGTATTTCGCTGCGGGACATGCAGTACGCTTTTCGAATATCTGCGTCTACCTTCAGCCCTAATGGAGTCGTTTTGTAATAGACTATTTCGACCGTCGTTGTACAACTCGACAACTATGACCTGGACTTTCAATTGGAGCTTATCCGGATGGACGGCCTTAGCAAGCGAGCCTTGGCTGCTGAGCTGGCCACTCGACGAGGTTTTACGCGAAGCGGAAAGAAAAGGAACAACAGTGAGTCTGATGGCAGCTCGTCGACGACAGCTCGAAAACCAAAGAAGGCCAAGGTATCGTCGAATAAGGGGGCTATCCTAGGGGATAAGCGAAAACCTACCGGTAAAGGGGCTATGAAGAAGAAGAAGCGCAAAATCGAAGAAGAGAAGGACGCAGAGGACGAAGATAAGGATGAAGTAGGAGAGGAGGGAGGGGAAGAAGAGGGAGAATCTATGATCGAGTATGCACCGTCTCTGCGTAATGGGACGCGGTCCCGACCAGCCAGATTCTGAGGTATCTATAGAAGGGTATTGCATCAGTATGGTATATCATCACACAATCGTACTCACCGCGTTGAAAATCTCGCGCCATTCCGTCAGCCCCAATTGCACCCGAGCAATTCGATTATGTTGCGACGCCTTCTCCCATCACCTACAACTACGTTTTGGTAATTGGAGGGGCCGAGAGTGGAGGTGTACAGGTGTAGTAAACCAAGCAATATAATAATACGAAGCGTGATAATAGAAGCCAAGTCTGAATAAGCCCCGAACTACCAAGATCCAAGACCGATTTGACAATCACTCTCAAAGACGCGAACGGGCAAGAAACTCAATCCCATGTACAGCAAGAACTGATCATCAGTTACTCAATGCTTTTGTTGATTTTGAGCCTATGTAGGAGACGATTAGTGAGCAAGAGCGAAGATCGCAACGCTGCCAGGACCTGAATTCACCAATAGCGCCAGCAGGTTCTGAACACTTGAGGCTTGGGTGGGTGGAGCAGTTTGAGTTTGGCCAGTAGGTGGAGGGTACGAACTCATAGGATTCGCAGGCAAACCTTGTGGCGGGTAGTTTGCCTGATACTGACCGGTCGATGGGTACGTCGCTTGCGATGGAGGCACTCCATAATATGAACTAGGGGCTTGCACTGGGGGAGCAGGGGCAGGGGCAGACGGTGTGGTTGCAGCAGTTGAAGCACCTCCTGGTTTTAGAGCAGCCAGAATCTACGGGTGGCCCCGACATTAGTACATAGCTCAAATAGTATAATGAAAATAGTGCTCTCGCCTGTTGAACACGCTTAGCTTGCTCAAGTCTGTCATCAAGAGATTGCTGCGGGATATAGAGCACGTTGAGAGAGCGTTCCAGCTCAAGGACATGACCACATACTGGTGCACTGGCTTGCGCTGGTAAAGCGGTGGTTGTTGTTGCTGCTCCACCATAAGAGGGATATGCTGGCATAGGGGCACTTGCCGTGACAGGAGACGCTTCAGGCCTTCCAGGAGGCAATGCCCGTCCAAACTCATCTGTCCCAGGTGCTGGTGGAACTCTTGCTCTCAAGGGGGGACTTGCAGGTCTGCCACCACGCCACTCATCCTTACTCGCTCTACGGTCAGGACCGGCACCACTGTACCCCCTCGGATCCCGATCAAAGTCCCGCTCACCAGGCCCTCCTCTGTTGTCCCTGCTTCTGTCCCTGTAATCCCCACTGTGAGGCGCCCCACCATAAGGTGCTACCGCGCGTTCGGCAATCGGCGATGCCGGTGGGAACCCCCCCGAAGCACGCCTGTTATCCCGGGGATCGGCCACTCGGTAGTCAGACGCGGGGGGATAGTCCCGACGGCCTCCAGCATAGTCATCACGGAAAGCTGCTGCTGGCCCATTATCACGCGGTCTATCCCACTCGTTCGCCGGTAGCCCATCACCCCCAGTGCCTCCACGGTAACCGCCGCGATCGCCATACGCAGGACTCCTTCTCCCGCCGCTGCCAGCCGCACTGCTACCAATTCTAAAATTAAGACCGACGATTAGGTTCAATATCAGCACGGAAATAGTAGTTTGGACATACGGTATTGGTACTGGCCCATCAGGAAGGGGCTGTTCTGGTACATCCCACTCGAACTGAAGGTCTAACATACCGTCTTGCATGTGTTGGTCCCGTAGTCTGTCGTAGGCTAAGATACATGCCCGCGAATCGTAGAATTCGACCAAGCGTTGGCTATAAATGGATGAAAGCGACGTTTTAGCATGTTGTCAAAGGACCTCGTTCAGTCGGACGGGATGACTTACTCCGCTCTCATTATACCAGCCACGTATAGAGGCTTGATATGTTTGATCTCTCCCCATTGAGCCATCCGACGGCGAAGTTCCATTTCATCGATGGGTTGTTGAGACCGCGAGTCCACTAGAGTTGCAAGGACGGTTCCCTGGAGGGACAACAAATGCGAAGTTGCTCAACAAGTCGCCCATAACACAGTTGGGCCGTGTTGGTTATAGTAGTGGGTATGACGTACTTGGTTCTTCTCGCGATCACATCTTTGCGACAGCTCATGCTCACGAGGGAGACTGTAATGAACATCAATCTGACCAATGGAGGTGGCATATGTCAGCTGGGCCACTCCGTCAGATGGGAACACTGCACATATTCACGTACAGCTCGCCCAGAGACGTCCATGCCTTGCAGTCTTTCTTTGGCCCTCTGTGCCGCCCGGAGATCAAACTGGGAAAAACCCTCAGACGCCTGGAACATGAATGTAGTAAGATGATTCCCTCTCACATAGGTGACGAATACCATCCCGCGGGTCTTTATTAGGTCGAAGAACGTCTTAATCTCTCCATGTGCCTCAAATGCGGCTCTCATCTCCTCGCTGGATGATTCGTACTATATCCAAGAACAATCGAAAACACCACTCAGTGGCGTGGCAAGCAATGAAAGAATCGCGGTTTACCTTGATATTTCGGATGAACAGTGTTCTACACGGCCGTTCCCGATTAATTCGCTCTTCGATGATGGAATCATGAACTTTATCGTCGCGATGTCGCGGACGTCCTCCTCGCAGGCCGCCACGACCTCTTCCACGATCGTCATGCCCAGCTCCACGGGGAGAAGCACCGCTCCCATCGTAATCGTTTGTGCCACCGTATGAGTAGTCTGTTCAGAGGACAATCTGATGAGTTTCACTGGTCCTTTATCAAGAATAGTCCAAAACACAACAAAGGTAGATAGGGATGGAAGATTGAAGAATTAGGAAGCAACGGGCAAATCATCCAGCATACTCAGCTCAGCTCAAGCTCAAGCTCAAAACCCTAACGAACTCAGTGATCCCTGATTTTGCTTCACTGCGATGCCACTTGGCCGACCCTGAGCTTAGCTGAGCATCCTCGCCATCGTGCCCGATCGAGTAATCGACGGTTTGCCTTTTTCATAGGAGCTTCGAACATCCAAGACAAGCGCAAAATAATCTTAGGATCTTCTCATACCTGGATAGTTTGCAGCTGGCACATCGCCATTGGCGTAGAATGGGTCACGTTGCATGTGTCCGGCGCTACCGTAGGGATTCGAATAGTCGCTTCCTATAGGTATCGTGGCTGTATATGGGGGTAGTGGGACACCGTATGCAGCTTGCGCAGGATGACTCCCGTATGCGTCGTAAGCCGGCTGCCCGGCGCCTCTACCAGCAGCGTTGTAACCACCACCAGCACCTCTTCCACGAGGAGGTTTTGCACCCCGTCCCCGATATGCTCCACCACCTCCTCGATAAGGTGGGCTTGCGCTTCGACGTCTGGAACCATCCTCATAACCTCCATATGGATGATGACGGTTCATTTGACAAAAGTTTTCGATCCTGCTCGCGTGTATGAAGAATCGGGCTTCAAAGCTTCAAGAGACTTCCTTTCGAAGAATTGATTATCCACCAAGAATGTCTGAAATTAAATGAGTTGATGCGACTGCTGTCAGTCGGGGCTGGTTTTAAGGTCCTGGTATATTGAGATTGGTGACTTTGCCGCCTATCGCACGAGTCTAAAAATGACCTCTAAAACGTGTCCGATTCAAGGGGTCGACTTGGTAGTGCGCAGTTGTAAATTGACCTAGTGCTAGAGATAGGTTGTGAGCCGGACTGGGAAAGACGATGGTAGTGAGATGAAGAGTCCTCGGGATTCGGTAACAATGTTCGAAACCTGGCGCAGTCTGGTCCGCAATCACGACTTACGTCCCACCATCAACGAGCCACTCCGCCAATAACGATCCCTTTGCACGCTTCCTATTCTTAGTCTTCGCAGTTATGTCTCGGCAATTCCAATTCAAGCTCGTTTTACTCGGTGAGCTACACCACCCGGTCAAATTTGGCACTGACGTCGCTGATACGCCTGCCATTCAGGTGAATCTGCTGTTGGGAAGTCGAGGCAAGTCTGCATTTGGATGAACGGATAAGCCACAGCCCAACTCATGCTTTATTATTGTGTCTTGCAGTCTCGTCCTCCGATTTGTGAGGGACCAATTCGACGATTATCGGGAGAGCACTATAGGAGGTATGCAGGACATGCCTATACGATTGAGACGGCGCACTCATCACACTTTCTTTCAATCTAGCTGCTTTCCTCACACAAACTGTGACGGTTGATGAGCAGACGACAGTCAAGTTTGAGATATGGTGAGACTTCCGCACAATGCAGACGTCATTCGTTGTCACTAATAGCTTACTCAGGGACACTGCCGGGCAGGAGCGGTACAAGGTCAGGACAATGTCTCCGTCAGCCTCTTTAATGGGCTATTGAAGTCTATTGTTTTTAGTCATTGGCCCCAATGTACTACCGTAACGCTAACTGCGCTGTCGTTGTGTACGACATCACTCAATCAGTCTGTTGTCTTTCTTAAGCTCAACAGCCTCATACGATCATCTCTCTAATCTGCTCTATCTAGGCATCTCTCCAGAAGGCGCGGACGTGGATTCGTGAACTGCAGCGCCAGGCGGACCCCAATATCCTGATCTACCTTTGCGGCAACAAGCTTGATCTCGCTGCCAATCTCCGACAGGTGACCCAAGAGGAGGCCCAGAAATACGCAGAAGAGGAGGGCTTGATGTGGGGTGAAGCCAGTGCCAAGTCTGGGGAGAATGTGCAGAATTTGTTCGTGGAGATTGGTGAGCGCCAACCGTGCGGTCGTGACAGAATTACACTCACACTTCCGTTCATATCGGCAGCCAAGAAATTGCCGTTGAATGCACCAGCGCCAACAGCTGGTGCGCGCGCCGGCGCAAGTGCTGCACGTCCCGGTCAAGCACGTGCAGCAGGCGTGAACCTCAATAGTGGAGCTGCTCCGCCCCCCACTGACGCTTGCAGTTGCTGATATCTTTCATCTCACTCGCTTACACATCGCATTCTCTTCCAATACATCATTTTATCCATCGGTTGACCCCGTGAGTCAGCAACATAGGGGAGTTGGTCTTTTGTTGTCTGGTCATCGGTCGACCATATAGTCCACGCTCTTCTCCGACGTTTTCTTCTTGTTCTGTAACATATCTAGCTTTCCGCTCTCGTATCGAGCTACTCATGGACATCCCGGATCAAGGACCATGCGCACAGGTCTTTCCACTTCATCATAGACTTTTCTGTGACATGGATACTTGCTTTACTTCCCAAAATGGAACTTCTCATCGATATCCAACCACCATAGTCCATCAACACTACCCGTCGCGCCATCCACCAACGACTTCTGCATCGAATCTGTAAGCTTCCACCACTTTCGAACTTCCTCATCCTCTGCCATGCCCTTCATGTCCCCATCGAAATCATTTCCAACATATTTGAATGTCGCCATTAGGAGTCCAGCGATCGATTCAGATGGAGCGGACTTGGGCACGTAGATCGGACAAGGCAGGAAGTTGATACTGTAGTCGCAAATATGTGCTTTCCTGATGGCTTTTGCAAGAGACTCCGTAACTAGAATCAAGGGAAAGTGAGGATCGAGGTGTGTACCTTCAAGGACCGCGGGCCAAGTATTTCTGTGAAGCTATATACGTCCCAGTGAGATCAGAAATCGTAGTCCAGGGGCCCGTGCCAAACATACTTCAAAGTATTCTTCCTGGTGCTCTTGCTTCAGTTCGATTACTTGACAAATTCGGCGACCTTCCATTACTTAGGGGGAATAAGAGTCAAGGTTCGTGACGACGGGCGAATAGGGCGTGGAAACATGCTTTATCTGGGTTCGCAACCAGATCTAGCACCATTGTTGAAATGCTAGCTAACAGACTAGCAAAGGCCAACATCCCGGGGAAGACGGAAGGAGATACAGTACATGTCCTTATTCGGAGCCACCCTCCTCACGAAATGGAAGATAGCATCGGTAGGTAGCTCCGCTCCCATATGCGCCGCAACCCTCTAACAAAATGCGAAAATTGCATCACCACGTCAGCAATGTTCGAAGGCATACTCGCGAAGATCATACCTTGCGAAGATCCTCCTCCGCTCCCGGCCCCTCCAGCTCCTTAGTGAAGCAGTGGCAGTGCACCATCGGCATTACATCGCCGTATACGGCATCAAACTCTTTAGGATCTGCATCATGCAGGGGTTTGAAGACACCCCGAAAAGCGCCTAGGAATTCGATGGCAGTCGCAGGAAGGTTCATCACAAAGTGATCGATCCGGCGCCGAGGCTGAGGTCTATGCTGAAGATCCTCCGAGAGGGGGCCAACCCCGGTCTCCCGTGCGCGTCTAGCAGCCTTCTGTTTCTGTTTCAGACTACGGGGGCTATCGGTGTGTTGAAACGGCTCTCGCCATATCTGTGACGTCGAGCCTCGAATAAACTCACGCCCGTCTTCACAGCTCACGCGAATCCATGGCTGGACCTGAGGATGATTGTCAGGCATCTTCTTTATAGAGGACGCGATTCAATCTCCCACCTTGTTCCGTTCCACATTTGCTTGCATCGCTTCGGAGCTGCTTGGATTGAGGTCATTTCCTAGAACGTAGCAGCCTTTCTTGGCTGCAGGAAGAGCGAAGGGGCCGACACCTGCAAAGACGTCGACGATGACCTCTCCGGGTTGGAACAAGGTGATGATTCGGTCGTGTTCGCCTTGGAGACGGGAGTTCCAGTACACTTTAGAGAAGTCGAAGGCAAATGTGCAGCCGGATTCGTTCTGGGTTGTCCGATGATGAACCATAAATAAAGAATTACAGACTAAGGTTTCAGAACATTCACGTACCAGGACAACGTTGAAGTCTTCCTCTCCGGCGATGACCTCCATCTTGAAGACCCGGAACTGGGTGTCGATCGTGTCCACTTTGTTTACCACCGTTCGAAGGTTCTTGTGTTTCTATGAAAATGAGTTCAGACAAAAGGCCATGAACAAAGCCTCCTACGTACATCTAGGATAATTTGGCCAATGAGGTGCTTATACGGCAAGTATTCGTCGCGAAGATTGAAGTGTCCTGAGCAATCCTACATAAGTTCCACTGTGCTATGGCCATGAATCGCAGAGTCACACACCGATATGGCCGGTGTTAGTAAATGAGGAGGGGATGCCGTCTTTAATCAGGTCCTCGGGTAGTATTGCCTGTAAAATGTCATCTGAATGTTTTTATGGAAGCCGTCTGGTAGACAGAGAGGGAATTTATGTACCTGCATTCCAATAGTCATAGTTCAGATGGATATCGAAAGTCGTCAGACCTGTGGAGTTGCCGGTCAAAAATTCGGTGAGTGAAGGAGGCATAGCATCTAGGCGTAAACAATAAGGATGAGTGATTCAAAACATAGCACCTCTAATACATACCTTCCGGTGCCCGTGCGAGGAGCAGCAGCCTGCTGGCGCTGTCATTGGGATCCGGCTCGACGCTACGAATTTTCGGCAGATCGAGGATCTCTCTGGTGAAATCTTCCTGGGTCAGTTAGATTCATCAATAGAAGCAGCCATATATGCACCTCTTGAGTGCCACAGCCCCTTTAATGGACCCAGTCAGCGCAGCAGGGATACGGGCCGCCAACACTTTGAGCGACTTTTGGAATTTGTCCCTATCTAAGGCCATCATCCCGCGATGGACTGGTGGTGTCAAGTCAAATAAGAGAGTTGAAGACATCGTTGATATAGTCTTGATGTGAATACGTGAATATAGATGTAATAAACGAAAGCCCTGAACGAGCATCTGGCGGGTGAGTCGCGGAATGAAACACCGACCTAGAAAAACACCGCCACACATCACGATTTTCAGGGCGCCTCTTTTGCCTCGTCTACGACCAGACAATAGACTTTGAAGAACACATCCGGGAGGTGCATAACTGCCACTCGTGATCTTGGGGCCTTGAACTGTTAATTTCTGCATCATGGATATCGCTCATTCCATCTCCACGACTGTCAAGTCTGTGTCGTTTTCCTTCCTCACCACTGACGACGTGCGCCGAATATCCGTTAAGCAAATCGTCAACCCGACCCTTCTTGATGACTTCAATCAACCAACAAGTGGTGGACTTTATGACTCCGCGCTAGGGCCCGTTCAAAAATCGGATATGTGAGTGGGTTTGCACCAAACACGTACGAAACTTTTTTCATTTAAATATTGCTCTCATGACTAGATGCTCTACTTGCCGTCTGGGATACTTCACATGCCCTGGTCACTTTGGCCATATCGAACTCCCGGCCCCGGTTTATCATCCGTTGTTTATGCAGGAACTGTATCAGCTCATCAGAGGCGTGTGTCTCTTCTGCCACCATTTCAAGGCATCACCGAGAAAAGTATGTCACATTCATATCAAGCTCGACTCCGTGCTGATATAATCTCCTCGACACAGAAAGCTATATATGCGGCCAAACTCCAACTTCTCTCACACGGGCTTGTGGAGGCGGCCATGGGCGTAGACGACCTCTTCTTAAAGGAGACCGAGATATCACCCTCCAAGAAAACCACGACTAACATGGACACGTCCGACAACGAAGATGATGATGAGGTGCAAGACTTGGCGCAAAGTTCGACAGGATCACTCCTCCAAAGGGTTGATATCTACGTCAAACATCATCTCAGTGCCGCATCGGGGAGTAGGAGAGATGACTATCATGATGGTATCGTGTATCATGCGATCAAGGCGCTCAAAAAATCGTTCATGACCGACACTCAAGGGAAAATCTGTCATTCTTGTGGAGCGTACGTCTATGTCAAGCAAACATTCTGCGTGATAGACATTTGCTCACCGTTGAGAATTTTTTTAGTCAGGCACACCGCCTGAAGAAGGAAGGTCATACGAAGGTGATCGAATTTGAGCTTCTCCCAAAGCAGAAGGAGAAGAACATGCTGCTTGGCCTGGAACGGCCGCTCGTTCTTGCTGGTCAGACATACGACCATCGTGCCGTCAATAACGGGGCCGGAAGGACGGGGGCGAATAACGACGATGATGAGAGTGGCGACGAGGACAGCGACTCAAGTGACGAATCCATTGAACACTCGGACGCTGAAAGCTCGATTTCATCTAAAAAGAAGAAAAATGATGGCGACAAAGTCATAACATCATCTACAACGACGAAACCCAACCGAGAACGAGTGATGGTTCCCGAGGAGCTGCGGGCGCACATTCGTCGTCTGTTCGACTCTGAAACTACACTCTGCGGCCTGATCTGGGGTCGGCATGGTCCACTCTCATCTACATCGACGCACGACTCAGATATTGGGTTCGCGTCGGCCGACATGTTTTTCATACAAGTTCTCCCCGTTCCTCCGACGCGCTTTAGGCCGCCCGCCACGATGAACGATCAGATCATGGAGCACCCACAAAACACGCTTCTGACGAAGGTGCTGCAGACGTCTTATCGACTAAAGGAGCTGAGCCGCGAACTAAAGGAATTGGCGGGTAAAGGCGCTCAGCAGCAGACGGAGGACACGTTCAGTGACGGTGGACGTGTACTGGGCTCGTTGCTATATCATTTGATACAACTTCAAACAGACGTGAACAGCTTCATGGAGTCAAAGAAAAACCCGATGATCCTGCGGCAGGGACAGCTCCCGATCCCAGGAGTGAAGGATCTCTTAGAGAAAAAGGACGGTCTATTCCGAAAGAACATGATGGTAAGGTCCTTGCTCACGTCTCTATCCCTTCACTGTAAGATAATAGTTCTAAACCATACTTATGGTAGGGTAAACGGGTCAACTTCGCTGCACGCTCCGTCATTTCCCCAGACGTCAATATCGAGTCAAACGAGATCGGGATACCTCCCGTATTTGCGAGGAAGCTCACATACCCGGAACCGGTCACACAACACAATGTGCACGCAATGCGCCAACTGGTTATTAACGGCACCCATGTATACCCTGGAGCTAGCGCTGTCCAAATGGAAGATGGTACTGTTCAGGCTCTGGTGAGTGACCCATTAATGCATTGACTCACTTTATCCACTACAATGTCCCTTCGATGACGCGTTTCCAGGATCGCATGACCGCCGAGCAACGGATGGCGTTGGCCAATCAACTCATGACCCCACAAGAGGGCTCGAGGGTCGCCCTCACCTCACACACTCTCCGAACACGAACCATGGGAAGGAATAAGAAGGTTTTGCGACACCTGCGAGATGGAGACCACCTCATCCTCAATCGACAGCCGACACTCCACAAACCGAGTATGATGGTACACAGGGCTCGCGTGCTTCGCGGGGAAAAGACGATTCGCATGCACTACGCCAACTGGTGAGAAGTTGATCTTGATTCAATCATCCATGAATTGTCTGACATTGAGCTTCTAGTAACTCGTATAATGGTCAGTCTGATAGCGAAGGTTATAAATCTTTGCTAAGCAATAAGTTCTACAGCTGACTTCGACGGGGATGAAATGAATATCCATTTTCCTCGTGAGTTCCTTGACTTCACATTATTTTCGTCCTTCTTTTCGTTCATTGGTTACCCTACGCATCTCAAGAATCGGAGGTGGCTCGAGCGGAAGCTAGGTTCATTGCTAACAACGATAATCAGTACCTCGTTCCAACTTCAGGAAATCCTCTTCGCGGCCTCATTCAAGATCACGTCGTGGCCGGTGTATGGATGACGAATAAGTCCACGTTCTTTACGCGAGAAGAGTACCATCAAATCATATATGGTGCTCTGCGACCCGAGGAGAACTATACTGGAGGAGGGCGCGTCCTCACTGTCCCTCCTGCGATTTGGAAACCAAGGCCCCTCTGGACGGGGAAACAGCTAGTAGGCTCATTTCGTCTCAATACACTTCCCCAAGTGTGTCACTGATGGTCTCACGTATGTTAGATTTCGACGATAATGCTAAACATTACACCCGAGACAGCTGTCGGCATGCATCTCTTCTCTAACTCCAAGATCCTCAACACCCACTGGGGTAACTTCTCTTACACCAAAGGCGTCAAGTTCATGGATGGGACCGAGATGACTATGAAGCTGGATGGGGAGGAAACCGTCATTTTCCACGACGGGAATTTGCTGTGTGGTATCCTCGACAAATCCCAGTTCGGGGCCTCGGCGTACGGGATGGTACACTCCGTATATGAGCTATACGGCGCCGAGACTGCGGGACGACTCCTCAGCATTCTGAGCAGACTATTCACCAAATTCCTTCAACACCGCGCCTTCACATGTAGGATAGACGATCTTCTCCTAACCCCCGAAGCCGACAGATTACGGACAGAACAGCTCGTTAACGCTCAGAGTTGGGGTCATGAAGCAGCCACAGAGAACTTCCCAGCGTTGGAAGGCTTGCCGTCCGAACAACGTGATCGGCAATTGAAGATCCTGCTGGAGGAGGTATCTCGTGATGACAAGAAGATGAATGGACTAGACGTTACTGTCAAGAAGAAGATGGCCAAGCTGACTCAAGCAATCGCCTCGTCGTCCATTCCCAACGGTCTACATCGGCGGTTCCCCGATAATCACATGCAGACTATGGTCATGTCTGGGGCAAAAGGTTCAGCTGTCAATGCGAGGCAGATCTCTTGCGGGCTCGGTCAGACGGAGCTTGAGGGCCGTCGTGTTCCCCTCATGCTCAGCGGGAAATCGTTGCCGTCCTTCTGTGCCCTCGAGACAGCAGCAATTGCTGGTGGGTACATCGGAAGTCGTTTCCTGACTGGAATTAAGCCGCAGGAATTCTACTTTCACTGCATGGCTGGCCGGGAGGGTCTGATCGACACCGCAGTCAAAACTAGTCGCTCCGGGTATCTCCAACGCTGTCTCATCAAACACTTAGAAGGGTTGCGAGTCCACTACGACAGTACTATCCGCGGGAGTGATAACGCCGTCTACCAATTCCTGTATGGCGGTGATGGCTTAGATGTCACCAAGCAGATGCACCTGACACAATTCGACTGGACCGCTCGCAACGCTATCTCTCTCGTATCCAAGGCAAACATCAGAGAACTGGCTGGTAATGTCAACGATGAAGATGCAGTTCGACATATGAAGAAGATACTCAAGCACGGCGATCAACCCAACCGGTACTCGCCGACACTGTCTGAGTACTCGCCCGCCACACATCTTGGTAGCACTTCGGAGGTCTTCGCTCGATCTGTCAACGACTATGTTAAGAAGGCTGAGGGGAAGACGATCAAACGGAAGAAAGGAGATACATTTGACAACAGAAAGCCGCCAGATATGATAGTTTCGGGCAGATTCCGTGACCTCATGAATGTTCGGTATATGCGAGCTCTCGCAGAACCAGGTGAAGCTATCGGACTATTAGCTGCACAAGGGTATGCCGCAACATCCTCCTGGGACATACGTGTCAAAGATGCTAAGGTTCGCTCTCTAACAGCATTGGTGAACCGTCCACGCAAATGACCCTGAACACCTTCCATTTTGCCGGTGAGCACGACTACGCCTGCGCATCTAAGTTCTTCTAAGCTAATATCTGTTACGCAGGTCATGGTGCAGCGAACGTCACATTGGGTATTCCTCGCCTTAGGGAGATCGTTATGACAGCCTCAGAACACCCCCAAACGCCGACTATGACTCTACCTATCAAGATGGGAACAAGTCGCGAGGCGATTGACATTTTCTGCAAGAAGGCAAACCGTCTGACACTCTCTGAGGTTATCAATAACGTTCAGGTCACCGAGCGCCTCGTCATCACAGGCGCCGTCCGGAAGCGGCAGTTCAGTGTGCAGGTTAATCTCTTCCCGCAAGCCCACTACGAAAAGGAGTATCGCGTGACCAAAGAGGAGCTTCTCGCGACACTCGGGCAAGCCTTCCCTGCGAGGCTAAAGATGGAGATTTCAAAAGAGCTAAAGAAGATGGGGATCGCGACAAAGATGCAATCGGCTCGGATTGGTAAAGGAAAGAAACAGGCAAGGGAAAACGGGACAATACGCATAGGCGCTGAAGATGACGAGACAGAGACGAACGTAGCTGAAGATGGCAACGACTCGGATATGAGCGACGTTGATGCTGAGGATGAGAAGGCAGCTAAGAGAAAGACCGAACAGGCTTCATACGACGATGACGAATCCGACAACGAGAATGATGGGAATGAGAGCGACATTCCAGTCGTGACTGACAAGGATATCGAAGCCGCCTTCGACAGCGATAACTTGGATGGCGATGAGGAGATTCCAGCCAGAATTGTCAAGAAGGACCACCCGAAGTGGAAAGAGCTTTTGTACGAAGCTCGCCATACCTTCGATGACAAAGGGAGTCCGTACTTGATGTCTTTGGACTTCAACAAGAGTGGTCAAACGGTAAACTTTACAGTGGAGGTATGTTAGTTTAAGATCCGTATGTTGCTCGATTGTGCCTATCCTCACCTGTGTATCTACCTCTCAGTTTAGCGCGGAAACCCCGAAAGTCCTCCTTGTCGGTATCATTGAAAGGGCCTGTGTAAAGACGGTTGTCAGGGAGATCTCCGGTATCACTAGGTGTAGGGAGTTCATTCCTGAGAACAAGAATGAAGGGGTGCGCAATGAAATTAACTCTCGTTGATGCCGATTCAAGGACTGACATATCATCCCCCTCCAGCCGAAATTTATGACCGAAGGATCTAACATTCGAGGTCTTTGGGCTTTCGAGAATGGAGAAGGCGATCTTAACAGTATCGAGTCTAACGATGTTGCCGCCGTCCTGAAGACATACGGCGTCGAACTTGCCCGACACACTATCATTCAAGAGATGTCTAACGTGTTTGGGGTTTACAATATCAAGGTTGATCAGAGACATCTTACGATTATCGCGGACTACATGGTCAGTACATTATACCGCTACTGCCCAGGAGTTGAACTCATTGCGTCTGGACTCAATGTATTGTAGACATTTGATGGCGGATACAAGCCCTTCAACCGTACGGGTATCACCAAAGCAAGCTCTGTGCTCCTAAAGGCGTCCTTCGAGACCACAGGCGCCTTCCTATCGGAGGCGACTTTGACAGGCGACTTCGATGACCTATCTTCTCCTGCGAGCTCCATTGTAATGGGTCAACCTCCGAGAAGTGGGACTGGGATGTTCGGCATACAAGCACCGATGACGTTTGACTGAGGGCCTTGCCTCACGGGGCGTGAGCTGAGCTGGTTGAATCTCAACTCCTATTCACCAATAGTCCGGGTGTAATACAGGGCAGATCTTGTTTGATAATGTAATATATACAATGGGCTCATGTCTTGGAGAACAGTTTGTCATGCCGCATTTGAAGGACGCAGTTCGCTCGCCCTAGCTTCCCTCCACTCACATTCCTCCATATACTCGCATGAATTGCACTTCCATGTGTCTTCTAAATCCACACCTATCGGCTCGCGCGACCCTTCCCAGAACTGTAGCGCTGCTGTGAGATGACTATCGATGAGTGAGGCTGAGAATGGAAATCGTGTCCTTCCAATAATCTGTGGTGTATCTTGGTCTGATTTAGGTGAGGTCGAGGGAGCTGCGGCTGGAGGTGCTGGACCGCACTTAACAGGGGATGAGAACTTGACACGCTGTTCGAATGAGTTAGGAAAGCGGCTTGGCGGCACAGGAGCGACTTAGTGTGGCAACGAGGTAGATGCAGGGTGGAGCGGGCTTGATCAGGGCAAAGGCACGTAGAGGGAAATGTTAGATTGCAAGGAGACTGACCTGGCGTAAGAGCCTCTACCTGCTGGGATTGGTACGGGGTATCAAGGTCCATGTCTTGCGATGACTTCGCTTCGGTAGGTTCTCCTGGAACGTCCGGGGAGGGAGCTGATAAATCAACCTTCAACAGCTGACTGTCAGTGATAAGACTCTCGCCAAGCATCTGATCCCACTCCGATGCTTCTCTCTGGGAAAGTGTGGTCGCAATATCCGCGTCTTGTTCCAGGACATCCACATCAGGTTCCGTTTCGCCTTTATCGTCCGAGTCGAACACGTCCCAGGGGTATTTTACTGAAGGACGGGTCCCCCGTAGGCTGCCTACGGTTCGCGTTGAGCTATGATGGAGGTTGTGCTTGGCGAGTGACGAGGATAGCCGAGTCTTCGGTGTTATTCTAGCCCTTCGACGAGGTTCACTAGGGCTGATCGCTGAATGGTTGACCTTTGGTGTTGATGCTGGAGGAGGTGAGAGCGAAGCGCCCTTGATCTGATCTCCGCCTTGATCCAGAGACTTGAGGGATTCTCGAATGGCCAGGTCCAGCTGCTCGCTCTCTGTCATGCCGCCCGTAAGAAGCCGGTTGTCTGTGTCGGTTCCCTTCTCTTTGCCTTTTTTCCGCTTTTTCTTCACCGTCTTCCCCCCTTTCGCGGCTGCGCCTTTCCTCCGATGATATACCAACATCAACATTGGGTCAATAGGACCGCCCATGAATAATTCATCCTCAACATCAGTATGTCCACCCCAGTTCTCCTTCCTTGGTTCCAGACCAAGATTTCGGATTGTTTCCCACCAGATTTTTACCAAGTTGTTCAAGGAGCTCGGAACCAATGGAGGCGAGGATGTACGGTAAGATGTTGTAGGCAACAGAGGATGTGCGGGAAGGACGTGAATAATCTCCATCGCCTGCGCGATAAACCCATCAGAGAACTGCCTATCTGGCGTAAGCTGGCGTTGAAAGAAAAGGTCTTGGAATGAGAAGGTGAGCCGTGGGGTATGTGAGACGGGTGTTGCGCCGTGGTTCAAGTTTGACGTTGGACTCTGTTGTGATTCGGAAGAAGTTGCCTGGGAGGGGTCTGGCGTGAGGACGGGTTCGGAGGGTGTGATCATCGCTTCTAAGAGACGATAATACAACATGAGCTGTAACCGCCCGGATAAGTCGTCCTTTGGGAGTGTAGGTTCGGATCGTGTTTTGGTGTCGTTCAAGTGGAGTCGGTGATTGACGACTGTCGGCGCTACGAGGTCAGCGTCGGATCTCAGCGAGTCTGCGAAGATAAAGGTTTGAGAGCTTCCTGGATCATGTGGGTCCTGGCCTTGCCATCCCTGCGAGCTGGAGGGGGTATCGAGGTCCATATCCGAGGTCTGGCTAGGGGGCGGTCCCGCTGCCTTAGGGGTGGGTGACGACATGACAGAGAAGAAAGCATCTAGCTTCCGCTGCCTTGGATCCTCTATTTCTTTCTGGCGCTTGTTTCTGGGTGACTTAGTTGGTGAGGCCTCGTTTACTCGTTTCGGGGTGTACGCGGCCGCCGCCGGCGTCTCAGGGAGCAAAAGGGGTTCGATTGCTTTGCGAACGATCTCGTCCTGTAGGAGGATCGTCAGTAATCTAAGTTGTTGGATAGATTTATTTCGTGATTATGAACGTACGATGATGCCGACGATCAAGAGCCCGTTGACAAATCCCATGACTCGGAACTCGCGCTGTGGATGGCGAATCGGAAGCACCGTTATAATCTACCGTAAGTGACAAGGGATTTTCAGCGGGTACGGATGGCTCTCACACATCTTCCGATGGTAGTCAGCATCTGAAGACTAGATATCATATTTAATATCCTGGTAAACAAAAGGCATCAGCTTTGGGTGGTGCTGAATATCACGCCTCCAGGTGATTTTCAACTTACTCAAGCCCGAGCTTCTCTTCAGCATTCCGAATCTTAATGACAATCTCGACGGACGGTAGCTCTTCCTCCAATTTCTTGTGAACAGCCTCGCCCTTCTTCATGATCTTCTCGGCCTCAACTACGATCGTTTTCTTGACTGGGATCTTCTTCCCGTTTTTGCTTACGACAACACTGTCCATTTTGGCGCCTTTCCATCTTTGGCCTGGTAGGAATATTGCAAATCAATAGACGGCATTGGTGGGGTAGGGTTTCTTCATTTCCCACCTCGCAACGAGTAGTCAAATTTGACCTCACACCATGTCGGTGTCACGAGATCTGTCACGCTTAGTCGACCTTTGCGAAAGAGTGAAAGAAGGCTTCCGGAGTTGGTGGCGACAGGGGAAGCCGAAGTAGCAACGGCCGCGATGGTTTGACTCAGACGGCGCGCTGGCACACCGAGCATCTTGCTGGATGGATCACTGGAGATATCACTAGGAGTAGTGGACCCTGGTTGAGCGATTGGCGCAGAGATACCCTCTACCTTGGAGGAGGGGTTTTGTACCTCAGCGCAGGCCGCGTCGATAACCTCAAGCTCTTCTACAGTGAGACTGTTATCGGCGAGGAGCGCGTCGAATTCGTCATTCCCGCTGCTCATTCAAGCATCCAGTGAGCCCAACTGAGGTGGTGGTTTGAACAATCCATTTCTCCGCGCCGGGGCGTGGTGTACGTTCGTTCTCAGGTCACGGGACACGGCTACCTGATTCGCCAGTTTACCTTCGTCATCCCAATCCCGACTGACTACCTTCCATAAATTGCAATGCTTGCGCTCAAGACCGCCACTAACACTATCAGACCATTGGCCAATGCTACTAAGGCACCGAAGAATGCAAGGGGATTGATACAGGTGCGATTCTCTTGCAGCACCCCGCGTGCAGGTTTCCCCGCATTTGCCGACCCCTTTTCATTGTGCACAGGCGGTCCTGTACGGCTCAGAGAAGGCCAAGGAGGAGGGGGAGGTTGAGACTCTCCAACACTCGAAGATCGTTGGACGAGGGAAGTACATACATGCCTTCGAGAGTGCGTCCGCGTGTCACGACTGTCTTCATGTCGCTCCCACTCGTTGACGTTATGCACCCCTACCAGCGCATCGAGTGAGGCCAGAGGTAGTTGAACAGTACCAAGAAGCGGCGTAAGTATGACACCGTACCTCACCAGTCAGTAAATGCTGACTCTCCGCCTTGCTTAGCGAGAAGTATTATACTGGCTTAGCAAGCGACGCTTCGCTGAACGTCAAACTGACAGGAGGATGGGAGACGGTAGTCGGCGCGTTGGATACATACGGTATGTTTCTTAGCTCAACCAAATGAGCGACAAGATCACTCACACCTGTCCGATGTCGCCGACATGGTCTCCTGTAGTCCATGTGCTCGAGTACGAGAATTACCGAGGATACGACCACTCCGCAGCACTCATCCGTCAATCTAAAGTCAGCATCTGCTTAAATTCACGCTCCCTGAATAGATATCGGCATGCTTACACATGGTTTATAGGAACACACTTCCAACTTCCAAGCCCTCTTGCCATTCCTACAGAACCGAAACCTCCAGCTATGCCAAGAGTTTGCTTTCTGGGCGTCCTCACCGCCACACCAGAAGGGCGGGATATTCGAGCTTAGGACATACCAGCTCCAAGCTGGAACCCTGTTAGAATGGGAGACAGCCTGGTACGCATCGATTGGCTTTGCTGTCCTTGTAAAGGGAGAAAAACTGATTGAACCACGTAGGCGGAAAGGGATAGAGGCTCGCAGGAAGTTTGCAGCACCAGTGGGCGCGTGGTTCTCGCAAGTTGGACGTAAGTCTTCGATCAGTGGGATTGGTGTTTTGTACAAAGTCTTCTGACGCTTTAAAATGCTTCATTTTCTGGTACATAGGCTTGCACCAAGTGCATCATATGTGGCAGTTCGAGTCCCTCGAGTCGCGAAAGGCTTTACGAGAGAAAGCGTGGACAGTGGACGGCTGGGCGAGCACGGTCGATAAGGTAGGTCGACATACTACGTTTTGCAACCACAACTACGACCATGTCACTTCGATGGCATATTCTAACACAACTTCCGTTTTATTTTTAGACTGCCAAGCTCACTCAAGATATGGACTCCTCGATCTTGAAGCCGCTGCCATACAGTCCTTTGCGGTAGGCTAGGTCGACATGGGACATATGTCTCCACCGGGGCGGCTCTATTTCCCCTTCCTTCTCATAGAGTGACATCAGACTTTTCAACCTGCTACAGAGTATCGTGGTTTGTTTTTTTGAGTCTTTGGGGACAGGAACTAGTTGCGGCTTCCGCCTGTGGTGCATATGGGCCTCAGTTTAGATTTAAACCTTGCAATCAAAATTACTGTCGAGAGCCCCGGCGGTAAATAAAATAAAAATGACCCATAAGTAGCTAAGATAAGTTGACCTACCGACCTATCCAAACTAACTGGCCTGAATCATTGACCTATAATGATCTAGTCGTCCCAGGTGGTGATCGTTTCACCTTATCCAATCAATCAAGGTTGTCGTGTACGCTCTTATCCAAGAGGCTCAGGCCCAATCAGCCATGTATCGCGTGACCCAGAGATCAGAACTGGGAGCTGAGTTAGGACTTGGCAATTTCTGTCCTGATGTTTTGAGCGCTCACAACACAATTGAACTGCATCCCTTGTTCTTGGCAGACATATGAGGTGCTTGGACACAAATATCGCGGCAGTCATGCGCACGGCGTGAGAGTCGGTAGCTGCCTGCTCAATCTACGTAGCCACCAATGAAGTCGTGCCGTCGGAAATACCGAGCCTCAGTTCAAGCCACCAATACAACAGCAATTCAGCGCAGAACCCGAACCTAAAAACATGTATATGAGGAAGGCATCCATGCGGCAGCAGTGGCACATATAAGTGGCTAGGCTAGGCCGAGCATCACAATGCAAGGAATGAGAGGTAGTTGATCACTTGATGCGAAACCTCGACATTTGTCACCAACAACTCAGTCCACACTGCTCTCACAACATCATAAAACAACTGTTAAAAGGAATCCGTATGTGTTGATGAACATAACTGATCCTTACAACGTACGACAATTAGCTGTTGGATCGTGAATCCGACTGGTTATGGTGCCTCCAACAATCTACCGCAACCAGCAGACGAAGATGATATCGTCCATCAAACTGCTCAACATAAACCCACTCCGCCCTGCAACACGTAAATAATGGAGCACCCCATGCGCCGAAGGGTTGTATCGGAGGGGGCAGGCCTCAGACCTGGGTTGATGGGCTTGGGCATTGACTACTTCCCTGTTCACGACTCACCCCAGCAACCTTCATCACGGGGGGACGACTTTGGCATCCCTCCTCGTTCTGGGACTGAAGGCTCTCACTACTATGGTAGCCATAAAGCTGCGACCATAAAATCTGATTTAGGTGGTCGATCCAAGTCCAGCTTCACGACCACAACGACGTCCAAGACCTCCAGCAATGTATCCAACGCATTCTCTATGCGCTCCCATCACGGTATGCAGGGCTTGCTTGACGCTGAGCTCGGTGGATCCATGGTGCAACTAGATCTTTATCCTGTTGAGAGAGGGTCAGGTTTCAAGGCAGGGCAGCAAATTGGCCCCCACACCGTCACTCCAGTGATGCTTCCGAGCGCAGCCAGGATGGCACCGAGACAAAGATCTGCCACTATATCCGGCGCGACATTGTCGAGAAACAACACGTTGTTCAGTCAAGACGCGTCACCATCGAGGAATGCGGCGGCCCTCAAGACGCTCCTCGGTACTTCCGGTCGCAAAGCATCTGCCAACGCTGTTGTCCCACCAACGCTCCCAACTCCTGCATCAGGCTCAGAAAGTTCCAGCTCACTTGGCCATCGCAAGTCAGCTTCTACAAATGATTTGCAAGGAGCGCTATCGCTCGAGAAGGCCAAGTCAAAGGCTAGAGTTGAAGTCGATATAGAACTGGAGACCGATACGGTGGTCGAGGGAGGGTACTTGAGGGGCAAGATGCAAGTGGTGATCCGCAAGCCGACCAAGCGTGAGTCACCGATATGGATTGGCGGTGGGAAGATGCGCATCGTGGGGTTCGAAGGTAAGTCGCTAATCCGTATTCAGCCTTGTCACAAAACCTTAAACTTCTTGAATTGCAGGCCTCCCAAATAGTGATGTTCGGTATACGTTCTATCAGATCGCAGAGATACTATCAAATGTCACATCGGCATCACACCATTTGTTCGCATCGGCCCCGGACGAGGAAGGCTTCTCACGTGCTCAAGAAGGTACCCACATCTTGCCATTCGCGATGAAGATACCTATCGGAGGAACTGGGGGAATACCGAAAGGCGTGATTCAAACACGATCAGGAATTGCCATTCGATATATCGCGATGGGGTACGTGCACTTTTCTTTTTCGCTTTCCCTTTGTATCATGACTTATGTGGGCCTTTCAAGTTCCATCAAGCTCAAGGAACCGGGATCCCCTGTCCGCTCGATCGCCCACTTCTACCGTAATGTAGAAATATACCCCTTCCTTGGGCCACAGATCCTGGCACCATCTGAGCAACCCCTCAGGACAAACACAGCGCAAAGTTTATTCATGGGCGGGTCAGGCAAGGTCCGCCTAGCTGTCACACTTCATCGCCGCGTATGGGTCTCGGGTCAGAGGTGCTACGCGCACATCGCCATCAACAACGATACCACGAAGAAAGTCAAGACGCTCACACTCATACTGACCCGGACTATGACGACGTTCCAGCCTAAGTTAGAATTGGATACAGAATCTGCGCGATCGCCAGGGTCTGCAGACGTCGATGCATGTCAGACCTCGACGAGTAAAAAGGAGGTGGCAACGTGCACATTGGATATGGGGCAGAAGGGTGAAAAGGGATGTGTTACGGCGAAGGGCTTTTGGACAGGTGTTCCAAGCGGGTCCGTTGTTGAGCTGTCGCATTTCATCTTAATACCTGTGAGTTATCCCTCCCTTGTGTCCCCTTTCTTCATCTGATCAACCTTCGGCTTGGAATCGAAAGCCTGATGCGTTATCGATATCCCGAGGACGGTTGATCGAAGTGGACTATCGACTTACAGTCTCTGCAAGCGCAGGCTCCCTGTCGTCCGACATATCTGTCTCGTTACCCATCAGGATCATCAACTTTCTATCCATCGATCCTCTTCCAGACTTCCATTCTACGACAGAGCAATCACGAAGGCTCGTGCTACAACTCCCCAGAACCCAATCAACCCCCGATCTCAGCCAACGGAAGTCTGTTAGCGTGGAGAGCCTGAAGTATCATGAGGAGCAGTTGCGTCGAGGTGACTTAAATAACGGGGAGCAATTGATGCAATGGGGATTGCCGAACCATACGGCCATGACGCACCCGCGGTCGACGACATCCTCGGGATGTAGTCATCCCAACCAAATAACTCGCTGTATGGACGCCAGTCAAACTCCGCTTAGTCCGCCTCATCGTTCAGCACAGCAATTACAATGCGGCCATATGGAACCGTGCTCGCCCAATCGTTTGACCAGAATATCCACACCGAAGTCATCCTCACCTACTAGAAGCGCCATGCCACGCCGCGGATTGTCAATGGGACATAACTCGCCTCAGTCTTCTGAGCGCGGACGTGACTCTGCCAGAGATACATTTCATCCCGCCATCACCACGATGGCGCGATCGAAAACGGTAGCTTTTGCCGATGACTACCCTCAATTGACTCAAGTATCCGTGCAGCGTGAGCCGGCACATCGCAGTGCACCACCTACTCAAACGTCGTTCAACATCCCACTATCACCCACACCACACAAGCCGCCAAAACCTCGAAAAGGCGCGCGCCTGATGCAAGCCGTTCCAATGGCAGAGCAGACCCCACCGGCGATGAAACTCACGGCTTCTACAGCCGCTGATGACGAGATGAGCGAGCCCGGCTCCGATTCAGGAGAAGCCATCTACGGAAGGGATGAGCCCTTGATTTCGGCAGCCAATCGTCAACATTTCCGCCGAAAAATGGACCAGGTAGTCGAACAGAGAGGTTCTTCTAACATTGATGGGACTGTGATGATTGCTCCCTTGAACCCACCCTTCTTGGGCACGCTCCAAGAAGGCGACGTGAACACTGACTCCGATTGGGGAGAAAGTCAGGGGGACATGCATCTTCCTGAAGATAGGAGTCTGGACGCAAGGGATATGGCAAAGGCGGTCATCAGGAAACTGGGAGAAGACGAAAACCTTCTCCTTGCGGAACTCCCGATTGTGGAGAACCCCACGTCGCAAGCCCCTAGTTCGGCTCGTTCACCACCGCCAATGCAATGGCCGCAAGCTACAGAGAGGTTATCCAGAAGCCAAAGAGCGATCCCGGCGAAATCTATGACCCAGAAGACTCATGCGTCACCCACAGCTGCAGCGTTAAAACAGCAGTCTAGGGCCAGGAGTGTCTCACCAGTGAAGTCCTCTGCCAGTTACACAGGCCGCCTACAATCTGCGTTCGACGGCTGGACAGCTTCGCGGCTGAGTACACCGCTTGCATTGCCACACATTGTGCCATCTTCGTCACACTCTATCCTTGGGTTACCCTCGTCTTCGCCTCCCCAGTCAATACACAGCATGCAGTGGAGGACGACCTACTCTGACTCTAACTGGACTCCGGCGCATGTCAGCGCCCCACAATCAAGCGTTTCTAGGGCGGCTTCTACTCCTGGGTTCCCTTTCCCTCGTGTAATGACACCAGCGGGTGAAGAGGCGGGCTGGAGTGGTGCCCCGATCACGTCGAAGGTCGCCACAGTATCACGTGCAGCTGTGGTCATGACAAACATTCCATCGAATACGAGCGGCGCAGGATCTGGATTCAGATCAACGCATGCACAATCGGAAAGGGGAATGGTTGCCACCGCTGCCTTAGAACATGCCCCATCACGAATGTTAAACCAATCTAAGGAGTCCGCCACTATATTCCCTACCAAGATTTCCCGGCCTGGTCACAAGGGAAGCTTCAGTACCTCTTCTGTATCGACAGAAAGCAGCCTTGTCACGCAATCGTCTACGACATCGTCGTCAAGAGGTATGCCTAGCTCTGTCAAGTCCAAGATCGCACAGCTGGAGGCCCGAAACCGAGCTCTCAAGGCCGTTCGTGGTATACCGACCGATGGGGAAGAATCAGACGGACTGCCTATCCGGAAGAGTCACAGCGCCTTCACCATGTTCAGAGGTGCTCAATCGGAGCTCGTGACGAGGGAACACAATGACCTAGATGACCAAACTTTGATTAGCAACTCGGTCAGCAGCGCGTATTCTGACGTGTTCCACGGAGAAATGCCTACCAGTATGGATAGAGGGTTCAACTCACCGATGTTCAGACAAATGGCCAGGCAGAGGCGAGCGGGTTGATGGACTCAACGAAACGTTTGCGCCACTGCTTTCATTTATTGTCATTGTTACGTCTACTATCGAACCGTCAAATCGTTTACTTCTAACACATTAGCACGTTACGCGTATTGCGATCAAAGCTTGCCTCTGTGTCCTCTGTGTCATGCTGCTTGAAACCTGCTCAGTGTAGAACCTCGGTAACAAGCTCCTCAACGCTCTCTACAAACAAGTCGACGATCTCCTCTACTTGTTCCTTCGTGACATCTATTGAAGGACCGCTCAGTGAGAAACAACCGAGATTTCCGCGTAAAGCAGCCAACACTTACTGTATGGAGGTGCCAGCTAGGAAGAAATGATAAAGTACACCGAACGTCGTCAAGGTGGTTCAAAGTCTTGGATCCCGCCAAACTCACCATAGCATGAGACCCATTGGTCCCATCCTTCCCACCATCCACCGCCATGCAGATCAAACCCTTTTCCATCGTCTTGGCTTGCAACATTGCTCCAAACCGCTTCTTCAACTTGAAGTTCTGCGTGAAATCCTTCTCTGGTGGAATGTCGAATTCAATCCCCCAAAAGCCACCTTGTCCGCGGATATCAAAGATGTAAGGCGCGGCGGGACTATTACGACTCCGGAGACGTTCTTCGAGAAGCTTTCTGAGGTATTCGCCTTGTTTCATACAGTTTTCTAGGAGGTTCTCTTCGGCGATGATCTTTTGGACTGCGAGCGCCGCGACACACTGTGTTTATAGAGTTTTTAGTGAGAAGGTGTTTATAAATTGATCGATGGTCCCAAAGTCTCTTACAGCTAGCGGATGCGCCTGGTACGTGTGGCCATGCTAGGGGACACAGGTTAGCCTTGAACTTCTTGCTCAATGCTACAAGAATGCATACCTGCCACCATCCACTCCCGGAATTGATCCCATCTGCGACGCGCTTGTTCATAAGCACGGCACCGATCGAAGCGTATCTGTAAGGGAAGCGAATATTCAGCTCGAATCCCTTCGTTGGATATCTATTCTACATTAGGTCCAGAGTACGTACCCCCCTCCGAGACCTTTCGCGATAGCCTGAATATCGGGCGAAACACCGTCACCATAGCTCTGCCAGCCATGCATAGTGCCCATGCGGCCCATGCCAGACATGACTTCATCAAGGATGAACAGGGCACCGTGGCGGTCGCAGACTTCTTTCATCGCCTTGAGATAACCTGGAAGACATTTTACGAAAATCATTGAGGTTCAACAGCCATTTCTCTTTTTGTTCAAGCTTTGATCGAGTCCCACCTTTAGGTGGCGGGACGACTCCGGTCGTGGCTCCGACAACAGTTTCGGCAACAACTGCATACATAAGGTTCGAATCATGAGCTTATGCCAAGCAGGGATGTTGCCCCGCTTACAGCCAATGACCGTCTGCGGACCCAACTGCTGGAACTTGTCTTCGAGCTCTTGCGCCAGTCGAGCCACGTATTGCTGTTCAGTCTCGTTGGGGAGCTGGTAGCGTGCGGCATAGGCTGGGCTGACGTGGTGGAAGTTCTCGTGATCGATAATGGCCTCGTATGGCACTCGACGAGCTGGGTGGAACCCTAACGCAAGGGTGGAGACGGTGTTTCCGTGGAATGATAGCTTTCTGGCAATAAAGTTCTTCCTCTTGGGCTGAGCTGGAGTCCGAAGTTTGTTTCATTTTTAGAATCAAAGCTCTCGGATCGTTCGTTCGACGGCAGAGAAGCTCTCACATGTTTCGTAGAAGTATTGGCGTGCAAGTTTGATTACACCCTCCATCGCCTCAGAGCCTGAAAGGATCATTAGATCTGTTCAATTCATGAAGCCGTCCGCCATGTAAACACGCACCTCCAGAGACGAAGCCACAGAGCTCAAACGCGCCTCCGCTATTGTCTACGATCATGTGTGCAAGCTCCTCTGCAGGCTCGTTGGAACATTGTGCGTTATACACGTCTGCACAGCAGTATGTAAGATTATGGTGATACGAGTCAGTCAGCCCCTCGCTTACAAGCCATGACTTCCGTTTGATCTTTGATCGCTTTGATGACCTTCTTGTTTCCCATGCCTAAAAGAAGGGTGATTTAGCCCACTTGTAATCCACATTAAAGATAGATCCAGATTCTGAGTCGAGGAGCAATGCAGCGGCTTACTTACCAATACATGTAACTGCAGCACCACCGACTCCATCTACGAGTCGTTGACCGTCAATCAAGTCGACGTAGATCCCTTGGTAGGGGCGAAGAATCAGTACATCAAACGTCTCTGGTATTATTATGAGGATGGGCTCACCGTCAGCTCGGACCGCAGTGGGAGGCACGAACGGTGTTCGGTGCAATATGGAAGACTTGGTCTTTGGAAGCCTCGGCTCCGCTCCACCGTAGACACTCTTCATGCCCCTTACGGAGGTGGCAAGAGAAACTTCATTGTCAAAGTTCATCATCTTGGGTGATGTTGGAATTGATCGTGGTCGGACTCGGACCGCGGAAAAGATAAGCGAGGTTCGACTTGATGAGCAAGCAGAGAACATGATTTCGAGATCCGGCCAGAAAAAAATCTGCTCTGCTTCTTATATGCTCCTTCGAAGGTAGCAATCCAGTACGCAAGGAGGTCAGTTGACGTTTACGTTAAGTTTTCACAAACGAGGACGTTTTACACCCGGAGGCTCGAGTAGAGAAATTAGTCACCCACGCACCTAAGCGAGGCGGCATATTGCGTAAAACTGGTCAAGGGATGGGTTTGGCTGTCATAATTAAGAACCTACTGGCCAGGGCGAAACATGATAGCCACAATCCACAGAACTGGTTAGGAGGATCTTGCTTGAAACCATTCATGCCCGAGTTTACCATAGAAATCCGCGTGTTATGGCTAAAGTATGAGCATTCTTTGCTATGTCGGCAATATTAATCTAGTCTCGATATCCTGGGGTGTGATCACGGTCAGGGAATTCGAGGGGGAAAGGGGTTGGGCGATCTGAACATTTGCGCATCTTGCTTGCTCGTCAATCCAGACCACCTGCAGCTACTCTCCAAGTTGAGGCCGATGGCGAGCTCATCTCTCTCTTCCGTCGTCTCGAATCTAGTACGGGCATCGATGGGGGCTTCTGTTGATACATCTATCGCCGATGACGATCTCGATCGGCACGTGGCCGACCTCATTCTCAAAGAGGCAAAGCAGAAGGAGGAGCGGTATCTGGGCAAGGAAGGCATCAGAGTATATCAACCTGATACTGGCCTGTGAGTATCAGTCTCATTGAGATTACGGTACTGACCCGCTTACCGAAAACTGTTGCTGTACCAGCCCTGAGGGAAACCTGCTGAAGCCAAACAAACGCTTCCTGAACACCATCATACGCAGTGTCGATGATCACAACGCATCCATTATCCACTTACAAGCAAAGGCTGCGGCGGATGCGAAGGAGGAGATTAAAGAGCAGGCCAGGCGGATGCGCAGGGCTCGGGCCGATGAGGCGGCGGGGGAGCGTCTCAGGCGCCTGATGGGTGCTGGCGCGAGACGGCCATCCGACAGGGATAATCGTGGCTCTCGACGACCGAAAGAGGATGACCCATTTCATTGGTCGAGGCGCGACGACAGAGACGCGGAACACGAAGGATCGGAAGCAGGACCAAGCTCCCCCCGCCGACAATCGCGCCATACAAGAGGCTCCCATGGTGATGGCAGAGACTCTGTTGACAAGGATAGATCTAGACGTCATGGGTCGGCTGAGGAGGATGATAGCTCTCGGTCCTCCCGTCATGAACGGTCCCGTCGACATTCGAAGAATCGAGAGGATTCCTCTAGGCCGAACGACTACTCGAAAGAGGGCTCCAGGCGTAGTCGGAAGGAGAAGGATGAGGATGATACATGGGGTGGGAGCAGAGGCGACGAAATACGCGCACGAAGGCATGATTCACTTCAGAGGGACCCGTATTTTCCTTCAGAATCGGTGTCTCCGGTGGGCGACACAGACCGACCCAGCAAACGCCCTCGACATCGCTCCCGTTCCCGATCACCGCGACGATCCAATGGCTCGTCTAAACAATCCAAGAACTCCACACCCCGACACCGACATGACCGCGACTCCCCTGAGGTTGTGGATTCAGGGACTTCGACATTGCGTCGGTTACACCCGCTCTCTCAATCTTCCAAAACAGAAGCAGAGTCTCTCCCCATTCGATCACCCTCACCCGCAGCAATTACCCATACGCATATTCCCTCAAAGATGGACCGGTACTTTGACCCATCCTATGACCCTTTGCTCGACACCTACCCCACTGAGAACCTCTCCCTGAACGACCCCGTACCCGAAAGCGCGTTCGAACACTGGAATAATATGATCGAGCTGGTGAAAATGCGTAAAGAAGATAAAGCGGACCGGAAGCGTCGGGAGAAAGAGGATAAGCGGAAGGGGAAGAAAAGGAAGAAGGGTGAAGAAGATGAGGAAGACGAGCGGGAGAGGAGAATACGGTTGGGGTTGGAACGACCTGGTGTCATGGATGTCAAGTATGCGAAGCGCGGGGCGATGAGGGAATGGGATGTGGGGAAGGAAGTGACCTGATTTTTTAAATGGTTGTCAGCCGCATGTAAATGTATTGATTTGATTTCTACTCGTCGAGAACAGTGTGTATAGACCTGCCCAACGATCGAAATGTCAAGCATACTGTGACAAATGTTCAAGCAATCTGTTAAACTCCTGACCGTCCCTTTGGCGCACTGCACCGCACTGCAACATGCTCATGCTGTCCACTCTCAACTCGCTTTTAGCCCAGCTAGTGACACCTTCCTTGCACACCGCCATCTTGTCAACCCCTCAGGGCCATCTGGTCGCGTTTGCGTGTGATGATATACCGGTTTCTGAGGACAGGCTGCGCATACTTGTTGGCCTGACTAGCGAACTCTGGAGGGATGATGACACCAGGTCGGTAGAAGAGGAAGAAGAAATCTCCGCCGATAGACAGCATGACCCTTCGTCCGAGGAGGTAGAGAATAGCGATGATCAGGTTGGCATGTTGGAATGCGAAGTAAGCTAAATTAGGAAGGTCGCTTATGGACCCGCTGACCAATGCCGATGCTTCACAATTAGCTAGGACGCCTTCTTGTCCTGCCAATCTATGCACTTTCACCTGAAAACAAGACGCCTTCCGAAACTTCTGAACCGCAACCGGTGCTTCTTTTGTCCTTAAATGGTGTCATAGATGAGCCTTGGGGCCTGATGCACACAAAGGTGAGGCTAGAGTTCTCCTATTCCTTTTTTTTTTTTCTAAATATCTCGCTTTAATAACTATTTGCAGGCACGAGCTGTGAACAAGTACTTACAGGATCCTTTACGGACTGTCGGAGATCGCTTGATACCTAGTTCCAGTCCTTCGAGGCTTAGAGCAACTGCTTGGGCTAGATGAAAGATGTATGGTTGGTCACGATTTCTGCTTCTTCCCGGGTCTAGCGAGGATCATCCAACTTCCTTTCGGCTAATTCATAGTTCCGATTCTGTCCGCACTTCGTACCTCGCAGAATCACCGCCTTTGATTTCTGTCCTTGGGACCTGCGACGCACTGCGGGCCGCGCTGGGCGCTACACACATATGCCAACCCCGGGGTTAAAGACCAATTTGGCCTTTGTTGCTTCCTCTGCCTCCGCAATCTTGGCAATGGTCATGCGCTCGCTGGGCCTTGCCAGTTTCTCCACATTTTATATCTACAGAATCACGGCTTTGACTTTCCCTACTTTGCTGCGTGCTGCGCTGGCATCACGCATCCATGCCGTCTCCTGTCAACATTTGAATTGCCTGGTTGATCCTCCGAGATGATCATGGCGACGGTCACGGTCATGTTGTACCCGGATCTTTGCAGGCATAGTTTTTGTTTTTGTTTATTTTTGAAAACTCTTTCGTCGGTACTTCCCGGACCCCATAATCCTCTTGAAAGATCCGCTCAACCACGCGTTCTAAAGAGACCGGAAGTATAATAGCCCCGAACTCTATGAAATTAACGACATCCTGACCTTCTCGGCCGCAGGGTGGTCGTGGTTGTCGATTGTTCGTTGAAAGGAGCCTGAATGTCTAAACTCACCATTCACTCGTTGAGAAAGTTTAAAACCATGTGTGCAGGGGTGAAGACGGCGGTCGCTTGGCCATTTGATCAAGATATTTTTGCATGTCTGTCAGCACCCCACTATTCCTCCGGATCTGTGTCCTGTGGCATTTATGATACTGCTTCCGCTTCGGGATCGACCGAAGCACTGCTCATCGTGCGAAGCCCAACGCGCCAGCAAAAACCTCGGTCTAAAGAGTCTTACAGCGCCAGCCGGCCTGTGCAAACCATCTTTGCAGGAGCTGAACATTGTGAAAACGCCGTAGGCTTCTTGAGGCTTAGACAGTTTTTAGTGTCACATTTCATGAAGGAGACCCCGATGTTTCCCCGAACCTACGTAGCAGCGTCAATCACCTCACGATTCCCAGGTATATGCACGTTGACAGTAGATTTTGTCCCCGGAAAACCCGAGACAGACGGATACTACGATCCTACCAAGCAAAGGGCACCGGTAATAGTAAATGGGCCAAGGCAATGAACGTCGTCCAGAGATCGACGAGGCTCTCGAAATGAAATACTACTCGGTCTCGAGAAAGAATGGAGCACCTGTGAAATTGATGCGCATCCCACGTGCTTTTTCTTCATGTGTGTGGGTTGCAAAACTCTTTCGATCGAACATACCGTAACATACGTATGATTTGGCATAAGGGTGTGTGGATTTTCAGAGTTGCTTATCTCGGACTGATGGCGTGGACAATGGGATGTACGGTACTGATAAGATGCACCACCAGGTGGGCCAACGTCCGAAGCCATCCTGAAAGGCCCGCGAGATCGTGCCTCGGACGCCGCCAGTTAATAGAGATATTGCTTTTAGCGATTAGCTGGGTTAGATGCCAAAGCTGGACTGGCCAGCCTTTCGTACCTCGTGCCAACATGGATAGTAGGTACGTAAAAAAAATAATTTAGTGTAGCGAATATACATCCAAGCAGGGGCAAATACGGGCGCCTAATTGGTACATCATTGACAGGGTAAACATAAGCGCGCAGCGCTTGAATGGGCACCAGAGCCGTAAATTACGTACAGTGGCAAGAAGAACCCAAGTTGGTGGGGAGTCTTGCGAAGACAGCTGACGAGATCATAAGATAAGGCGGGTATTAGAACATCGCGTCCGGCCGGCACTTGAAGCCAATTTTGCCATAGAAGGCGTGGGTCAATTTCAACGGGTCCTTCAACCCACGTCGGTGTTTCGTGGTTCCTTGACGAAGATGCGAAGTGCGGCTTGAAACAACCGGCACCACGATGTCCACTCGTTACAAAAAGCTGTTCCAAGGTTCTCAGTGTGGGTAAAAAAAGGACCGGATGTAGGTTGAGAAGCGAACTGGAATCTGCGATTACTTCCGGTTTCGCCGAGAACAGAACAAAGTGGAGCCCACGCTGCTTTGTCTACGGGCGCTTAGTGAAAATTTGGGCCCGTCCGGTCAGTAACCCTACCCCTCATGGCTGTGTGTTCTAGCTGAGCGCCTAAATTAAAAAGGGCTTTTGATCGCGGCAGCTAGCAGAGCAGTCGTGACGTATAAGATGGGTGCGAGATAAATAGGTGCTTCGATGGTTGACGATTTCCTCCTAGATCTCCCTCTCCCGCCACGACGCACACCCTACCTTTCCGTGAGTAACAAGCTTTTCTCCATCCGGCCATATATTCAAACACCCCGTTCCCGTCGTATAAGGGCAATCTCATCTGATCAACGATCGTTTCCTGTTCTTGAAAGCAACCCCAAGTAGAAAGGGTCGAATTCCTCCCGCCAAGTCAGCGAATGTTTGCCACCGCCACCTCAACCTCGCTTTCATACCTCTCCTTCTCCCTCATGCCCTCCTCTACAACGGGCGCATCTGGGAAGGCACCAAGTTGCAAACCCAATTCAGACCCGATCACGGTCAGCACAATCACTCCCCCGTGCACCCCTCCATCAGAACCTTCCTGGACGGCCATCGCGGCCGGAAAGCAAGCCGATAGAGAGCGGCAACTCGCGAAGTGGTCCCATTGGCGCCTTGGGGACAGATTGCCATCTCCGGACGTCGACGACGTATCAGAGATCGTGCTCTGCAACCTGAACAGCCGGGAGCGAGAAATCGTCCAGTCTGACGCCACCGACATCCTTCGTCGCATCCGGACACGGGAGTTGACAGCCGTAGAAGTCCTAACCGCCTTCTGCAAGGTCACCATTCCGGCACAGGAGACGCTCAACTGCGTTACCGAGATCTTCTTCGAACAGGGATTCGAACGGGCGGCGCAGCTAGACAAGCACCTGGAGGAGACTGGAGAAGTCGTTGGGCCCCTACATGGACTACCCGTTTCGATTAAGGATCATATTCTCGTCAAGGGACTGGACACGAGCACAGGTTATATTTCATGGGCCAACAAGACTGTGGCTACCAAGGACGCTGTTGCCGTGGTCAGTACCGACCCTCCCATCAAAAAACCGAGTCAAAAACTCACTTGCCGTGACAATTTTTTTTTTAGGATATTCTTCGGAAAGCGGGCGCCGTCTTGTATGTTAAAACAGCGAACCCACAAACACTCCTTGTAAGGGTTTTCGAACATTTGCGCTTAAATTGAGATCGCTGATGACTCACACATGTGGTTTTTTAGTGCCTTGAAACTAACAACAATATCTATGGCCGCACCCTAAACCCTTTCAACCGAAAACTCTCGCCAGGCGGCAGCAGTGGAGGGGAGAGTGCTCTGATCGCTGCGCGAGGAAGCCCTATGGGTATCGGTACGGATATCGGCGGATCCATTCGGTAAGTCTAAAAATCCTAAACTTGCACGTCTGTTTCCCAAAATAGTAGTAGCAAAAGATTAACTGTAACCCCCTGGTAATAGAATCCCGGCAGCATACACTGGACTGTATGGTTTCAAACCGTCGGTGGCCCGAATGCCCCATGCAGGGCTCATGGGCTCTCACGACGGAATGGATAACATTATCGGCGTCGTCGGTCCTATGGTACACTCCGCGCGAGACTTGGAACTTTTCTGTCGCGTAATGCTTCAATATGAAGCGTGGCTTTTGGAACATGCCGTATTGGAGATGCCGTGGCGCAAGGAGATAGTTGAAGGCCAGACGTTACCGAAAAAGCTCTGTTATGCCATGTTATGGGACGATGGCGTCGTAAAGCCGCACCCGCCGCTTCTCAGGGAGATGCGGCGCGTCAAGGCTGCCCTGGAGGCGGCTGGCCACGAGGTGATCGATTGGGTGCCGCTAGAACATCAGAAAGGCTGGGACCTCATCGTCAGTGAAGCAACGAATCTGCCAAGCGATCGCAACAACTCACAAGGCTCTCTATCTTTAGGTAAAATTGTACCTACTAGACGCCGCCGAGGAGTACTGGGCGACCCTGGCGGAATCCGGCGAACCTGCCGTCCCAGGGACGACATGGATGATGTCCCACTGCAGCCAAGGTCAACAACCGTGCACCGTCCCAGAGACATGGAAGCTCAACCTTGAACGAGAGGCCTTCCGTGCGAGGGGTCTTGTACATTGGAACTCGACGGTATCAAGGACGAGTACGGGGAGACCGGTGGATGCGATCATCTGCCCAACGGCGCCGAACCTGGCTGTCCCGCATGACAAAACCCACTGGTGGGGCTATAGTAGTCATTGGAATATGCTGGATCTTCCCGGAGTCGTGTTCCCTATTGGTGGGAGATACGATCCATCGTCAGCGGCGCCGGACTCAGATGATGTGCAAACTACACCACGTAACGATGTTGAGAAACATTACGTGGATATGTGGACATCAGGGGGGGAGAGATTCAAAGGGGCTCCGATCACCCTTCAGCTGATTGGGAGGAGACATAATGAGGAGAAGGTTCTGGCAATGCTGAATGTTGTGGAGGAGGCGGTAAAGGCGATGTAATCCATTATTTATCACAAATGCTCTTCGGGACAGAGGCCCATACAATAGGACGCGCGTCGTCGTAGGTATTGGTTCTCTTTGTATTGTATAATATAGTGAATATGGCTTTTGGAGAGCACGGGCCCATCCATGGATTTCGCCGGGAGTTTTACTCGCACTGCGGAGCGCTGGAACGTTTCCCGTTGATGCTCACGAATGCTCCCACTGCACCGAGGATAGCTCGGGGCACGTTTCAGCCGTAATGATATCGAGCGAGAGGAGTTATGGGAGCAATCCTAGTAGGGGACAAGATGGATAACAAACATATCCAAACGATCCACGTTCCTTCCTCGACAAAGCACAGCCTTCCATTAAGTCTTTGTGGAGGCACTGTCTAGCGCCGAGCGCTCAACACCATGTGCAACGGTCTATTCACGACCCAGCCGAACGATTGCGAGTCCTTGACCCCCCTTGCCGGTACCCGGAGCATGAACCACCGACGCTTACCACGCTATCCCCGATACCGTGATTGCGATGATTCTGCCTCCATTCTCTTAGAAAATTCTGCACCCTCGAAACTCTGAAACGATCGTCCCGTATGACAGGCTGTGACTCTCAGTGGTTTGCCTTTGTTGCTTTTAGTCGGAGTGGGTCCGGAGTGACTTTCCTCCGAGTCAGCTCTGCCTCCATGAATGGACTTGAAACAGCATAAAGCTGGATTATTTTCAATGGGATCGACCCTCAAAAAACAGCACAGTCTTCTCTTCTCGACAGCCCACTCCTCCTACCTCAGGCACTTTTAATCGCTACTACCCTCGAACAAGACCCTCCAACCTTGATCAACATGTCATCCCGCAGCAGTAACATCAATTTCAAAATCCTTCTCCATACCTCAGCGATAAGTGTCTTGTCCGCCGTGGAGTCTTCAGTCCTACCAGGTCGAGAACGAGAGGCGAACATCTGGCTTCCACACGCGAAGAAGATGGCGCGAAAGGAGCAAGCGAATCCTCAACAGGTGGAAAGCAGCAGTGGAAAAGCCTCCGAGCAGTTCTGGCTATCTTGCTGGTCCACACGACGCGATACGCATCCAGGGAGTAACTCCCAATCGCTCGATTTCGTCGTTGCCTGCATATCGTCTCCCCTCGGGAAATATCCAATATTCCTATATGCCAACGTCCCATCGCGACTATTGACATCATCCTTCTTGTCGAGTCGAATCCCTCAGCTGGTCGACCGCTTGGCTGGGGTAGTAAAGACATCAAGGGTGTTCTCCGTCTTCGGTAAGCAATCTTTCATGTGCAATGGGGAAGAGTCAAGCGATGATTATTAACGTGCCGTTTAGGTCCGACGCCACTTACAAAGGCCTTCGTCACGAGTTGGTCTAGGCAGACCTGCAGCACCGCCATCCCTGAAGCCTTTTATGCTGCCAAGTTCTCCACATGTACTCGGGAGTCACTCGCACCCGTCGGCTTGCCCCTTCCTCTCGGGCATACTCTCCGATTGGCAGAGCCTCGCGATGCGGAAGCCGCTGCAGTGTTATGCAAAGAGTTCGCAGATGACTCGGTGAGTTTTATCCCTCCCATGTCCCCTGAAAGCAAATCTGACACATCATGCTAGGTATACTTCCCTCTCGAATATGCTGACGCTCTCAAGGAAGCCAAGGAGATGATCCAAAATCAGCAACTTTGGACCTACTACATCCAAAAGCCAGAAGGACAGGTCCTCGCCTGTATCGTCGCGTGCACGAGGGCGACCCAAAACGTCGTCGCCGTGAACAAGGTGTACACGAATCCATCCTGTCGATCTCAGGGATGCGCGAGGCGTTTAGTCAGACACGTTTGCGACTTGTGAGTTGAGGCTTGCCAGTCCTGCCTTGAGGGTTCATAAATTAAACCCCCGTTTTGGTAAATTAGCTGGCTTTTCGGTCAACGAAAGGACTCGGTCGTTCTCTATGTCGCTCATGATAATGAGCCTGCCGAAAGGGCATACCATCGCGTTGGGTTCGGCGGGTTATGTGGTACGCCTGCCGAGTTCGAGGTTGAAGATTGGCTAGAGATTGGCTTTGAGAACACGGACCGAGGTCATTGGTGATGCGATGGATCGGAGAGTGTCTTGACTGCAGCTTAATCTGTATCGTAGTAGCTTAGTTTCTAATTCTATTATGTACTAGTATCTATTATCATTCACGCGTATACTACTAGTCACTAGTAGGCCCCATAGAATAATCGACTCTTGCCTGCCCAGCAAACTATAACAACCCCTCATCGTCGCATCCGGCAAGAGCTGCTCTCATGGCCAGATAAACCCTAACTCGCTGGGTACACTGAGTGTGCACTATCTCATTAGCCGAGCGGTCGTCCCTTGACAGTTTGGGGGTGGCGATATTGATTGGTGTGGCATCCCGCAAACCTCCGGCCAAAAGAGCCAGGGCCGCGACACTGCCGAGAGCCAGGCCTCTCCGATGGCCGTAGGGTCTGTAGTGGGCACAGGTTAGTCACCGATAACGATAACGTTTTAAACATTACACCTCGGTGTCTTATATCAGGTGGATTCTAGCTCCGCCATACTTGTCTTTTGCATCATGCGATACGTGCGCAGAGAAGATGTGCTCAATGCATGATCATGATCAGCGTCCAACTGTTCTTTGATTGCAGTATTATTCTGGCTCTGTCCCTGGCAAACGACAATACGATAACCATGATCGTACGATTTGATTTGAGATGAGAGCTAGCTGGATGACTGTGCGCGTGGGAAGGATATGAGTGGCTATGCTACCCTAGAAGCCGCAGCGAATGTTGGCTTCTGAATCCGGCCACGAACTGCCGGAAATCCACTCAATCCCAATCCATTTCAATGGACTCTCATCGGTTATGGTAGACAGCGCGCCTACCCACCAACCTCAGACGTCCATCATCGGAGTTCTATCGTTGTCGCAAGCTGAATAATTTGTGCTTTTTTGTGTCAAAACACGTGTCCCCAGCGCTACTTCAGCGGTCCCATACGACATCCACCCTTCCTCACCACGTGCCGTGCCGCAAAACAAGCGCAATTGCCATGATAATTGATACGGTCATCTCACCCATGCACCGCATAGATGTCGGACATGATACAGAGACGTGGTATCTAACCGGGACCGGAGCTGTCTCTCGCCTACCGACTAGGCGCCCACAATGAGTCGATCCATGACGTTGCACCACAAATTTGTTTTTTGCTTGGAGGCTCTGCCACCGATTCTCCCGATGGGGGAAGATTTGCAACGGCTCGGATGCATATAAGGCTGTTGTGACTGTTGCATCCTCAGATTCATCTTCATTCTCCCTTCACTACTACCGACTCATTCTTCTTTCTATCCGCTCCGTCTTGGGTTCTTTTCTTTCTACCCTTGCTCCTTCTCCCTTGACGGCGTCTGCCTTTATTTTTCTTCACCACCCATTTTTTTTTTCCTTTTCGGTTATTATACCTTTGCTCATTTTCTTGTCCACCACTGTGCTGGTGGTTCAAATCCTTAATCTTCCCCTTTCGGCCGCGCCTTTTTCACTTTTATTTCCTATGTGCACCCCTCCTCCCGCCAACGGCGGAACCGACACGCTCATTATCACACACCATCCGACAGCGACCTCCGCGCATCAATCCACGGCATCGATACTCCAAGCTCACGAAATTAATACACACATCATTCTGTCGCATGTGTTATCTCAGCGCTCTCAAGAGCTGGCCGCATCAACTTCGCAACCGCAGCCCGCATTACCACCCTCCCTTTGGCTCGCAGTTTGGACTACCCGTTCGCAACATCGGACTCTGGATATTATCGTCGCCCTCACAACCGGACCACTTGGCCCGCGTCCCCTCTTTATCGCATCGCCACACATTTCTGCGACGCTCACTTGGGCCTTCCTCCGGCCACGCATCGATCTTCTGGTAAGCGAGATCCTAGGATTGGACAACGTCCCTATGGAACGAATCTTCTCTGTATTCGGTATGTAGAAGACACGTTCTTAACAAAACTGGTGCCTTCAGGTTCTGACCGATGTCTTGGCACGCAGGTCCGAAACCTTTAGTACAAGCCTTCGCTACCGTATGGAGTAGAGGCGCGGGTGTTTTGCCGATCGACGACCCATATACCTCGGCCACATACCGTATCTGCTGTCCCAGTAGACTCGTGGCCGCGCCACCCCAAGCGGCGGGCGGAGAAGCTCGGCTGGCTACCATCCAAGACCTCGAGCGGGTATCTGAGCTACTTCGCCAATTCGCGGAACCCGTAAGGACCATTTATTCACTATAATTCCTTAGCTCTTTATTAAATCCGGGCTGCGATCTTTAACAGGGTCCTTATATCTTGACTCCTCAAACCGCCCATCAGGAAGCCCTAGCCTTCATATCTGCAAACTGCCTCTATGTCTACGAATCCAGAACACATGCGGGTGCCCCGGTGATCACTTCCATCGCTGTGATTGAAAGGACATCGACCAACGTTGCGTGTGTCACAAAACTCTACACCGCCGATGAGTATAGAGCAAACGGGTTTGGAACTAGACTTCTCCGTTACGTTTGTCAATTGTAAGTCTTTCAGGCATTATGTAGCGACGTTCTTAACCTAACCTTGTACTCGTTCTCCTCCCAGCCTACTCCATCGTCAAAGGAAAGCTGCAGTGATGATGTATGTGCCTGATGGGAGCGGCGCTCCAGACAAAGTAACGCGTCGCGTTGGGTTCAGAGATGTTGATAGGCAGAATGCAGATCGAGACTGGTTAGAACAAGGCTTTCAAGAAACAAATCTTGGACATTGGTAGTTTTTTCTTCTTCTATCTTCTTCATTGGACTCGGGCCCTCCCGATCCCGATCCCTCTTCCTTTATTCTTTTTGTTCGCTTCCTCTCACTGTATCTATAGCCTAATATGACTGAACGTGCACAGATCGCTCTGGTGGGGGTAATTAGGCGGCTGTACCTGGCCGAAAAGCCGACTTATGACCTCGCCACCAACCTCTATGTTGTCAACACCTAAGCATGAACCTACACTTTCCAGGTATTTATCCTCGGCATAGGAAAAACCCATGTGTTACCTTTGAACGTGAAAGTTCATAGCATGTGGGCGCCCCTTCGGTTCAACGATATGGCTGCATTGTTTGCGTGTAACAACCATCTTGGCGACATCGATTGTAATGGGTATGGCTTTGGACCACGCTAAAGCCGTCTCTTTGCGCAGTGCAGCGTGGTTCACGTCCTCGCTTCTTCACTTGGTTGCTGTTAGCTTACCACTGGCCTTGGCTCTGCCTGACACTTCAGATACGGAACAACCTTAGCGGCCGAAGTTCAATGTAAGATTATTCAAGCCCATTTTCTGCTCGGATGTTCAATCCGTCGCATAGTGCGATGTCTAGCCGACCTCCGTACTTATACGAGATCCACGTGCCTTTGGCAGTATTCTCCCCCAAAGTCGCCTCCCATCCTCTCTTGCCTGTTGCTGTTCGTTCTTTGACCCGTCGGTGATGCGACTCTCTATCCCATTGCTATTGACTTGTGTCGCCTATACTGTTGCCGTTCCTATCCCTGGTGAAGATGGAGAAAATGCAATACAGAAAACCCCCAGGTTCGTGACCGCCCCATACGACTGGGTACTCTCTTGAGAAACCGCTGATTCTGAACCACGTCGAATCCAAATTAGCGTGACGCGAAGGCTCAAAAACATGTTTGGATTTACAAGCGCCAACTCGGTTAAGCAGATCCAGCCCACTCAGAGCACTGAATCAGACGCGTGAGTTGCTCTCTAGAGCTTCGAGTAGCGTCCTCGACTGTGAAAGGAAGCTAATATAAATTTATTCTTAGAGACTGGTTTGAAGTGGAGAACCAGGATGACGATCCGGAATGGGTCGTTGTGCCGCAGGAGTCGTCACAGTCGAAGTCGGACCACACTTCAGCCTCTCCACCTTCCTTTGAAAGCTCTTTCGATCTGATTGACTTAGACGCCGAACCAAACCCCAAGGATTTCGGAGACGATTGGGTTTCCGAAACGAGCTCAGACGAAGACGACTCGAAGTACTTGTGCGTCAGCGTCAATTTGGCGACTACATCTCCTTTAATGACCAATTTATTATCTGGTGATTCTCTTTCAGTGACGCTGTTAAAGTCCATGATATCACAAGTCCTCAAATCCAGCTTGATCAGCCGGATATGGATGTCGATGTGGATGCGGCAGTCAAAGATACGAGGTCTTTCGCGCCACGCCACGTTCGGTCCTTCTCTTGACTAACAGACTTCCTATCAGGTCAAAACTCAAAATCTCACGCTTGAAGTCTGCTATAAGCTCTCAGCATCGCAAGAATGTGGGTGCGGGTGTCAAAAACAACAGGTGTGCCCCACTCTGTGCCAAACCGCCTACAATTTTTGTTGATATACTGTTTCGCTCCTCGTTTTGTAGTCCGTTAGCCACTTCCTTAAAGGACGCGATTGAATCGCGCATGACTGAAGATTCGGAGAACACCAAGCTGGAGCTCATAGGCGATATGCAGGAGATAGACAATGCTGAAATTTCGAGGACGGCATCAGCGCCTTCTCCAGCGAATCGATACATAGTCGTACCCTCATCCAGTCGAGGTAAACAGCCTGTCCCGGCCCTCTCACCCGCGAAACCGAAACCGAAGCCGAAGAAGCAGAGTAAGAGCTCTGCTTGGATGAAGAGCCTGGACAACTATTTTAAGGGGGGTCCAGGTCCACATGAATGGAATTTTGATGGTATGGGCGCCAAAAAGAAAAAGGCAGGGGGCACTCGACAGTAGAGGAAGTGCCCGAGTCGTTGGGCAGTTTATACTAAGCGAACTCGCCAACCTTCTAATATGTCCTGGTCTTGATAAATAACTTTCTACCTCGAGTTTGGTTGCTTAATATATCTCATGGTTATCGTGACGCGCTTGACCCACTTTGTGTCAGTTACAAGACCAAGACTTGACGAGTTTGATTCTATCATAGCAAACCCATTATTCTGAAGAGAAGAGGTTCTTAAATGCCTTCTTCTCCTTGTCTCGCTTCTCCTTCTGTTTCGCCTTGAGCTTCATCATCTCCTTCTTGAGGCTCTCGTCACCCGGTACGAGCTTATTCGCCTCGACTAGGTCCGCATACGCTTCATCCTCGTCTTTGAGCGCGATCTTCGCCACGCCTCTCCGGAATAGTGCCTTGCCCTTGTCGGTATCGGAGATGGTCAAACCAGAAAGGCCGAGCGCCCGCGAAGTCAGTTTCACCGATAGACGAGAGTGCGATGGGGATGGGGCGGATGGGGACGGGAGTTTGTTTGCGCAAAGAGCGCCGTTGAGGAGGCAAGAAAGAAGGAGGGCTTGATACGTTGTCCAGAAGTCGGCAGATATGCCATCAGGCTGCACAGGGTGGAGATCGAGATACCGTATAGATTCTACCGTGTCCGATGCGTTAGCTTGAACTATACCCACGAGTGTCAATCAACGGGCGGAGACGTACTCTCATACTTCTCCAATGCGGAAGCGACCTTCCCTGCCTTGAATAGTGTGGTTCCAATCTCCTTGACCTCTTTCGCCACGCGCATCGTGGCGTCCAAGTCGCTCATGACGTCGCAGCTGGACTCGTCCTCGGGATAATCTTCGTACTTATCGGTGGTGCCATCTGATGAGGGCACTGTCGCCACGATACCGTCATCCTCTCCTTCAGCGAGTTCACCGGATTTGACAATGGTGACTGGCTCGACTGGGACGTCTCCTGACGATGTCTCTACGCGCTCCAAGTATCTGACGACCGATTTCCCTTTGAGCACTTCGCCAAAGATGACGTGTTTGCCGTCGAGGTGTGGTGTTGCTGTGACCGTTATGAAGAACTGGAAGAACGTCGAAGCTAAAGTCAATCATTAGTCAAGGTCTCTGGTTGCTGCGGACGCACCTGGGATCCATTTGTATGAGCTCCGGCATTGGCCATAGAGAGTAGCATGGGGCGTGAATGTTTGCCAATGAAGGCCTCGTCTTCAAACTTCTCTCCATAGATAGATTCGCCTGCATAATACCATATCACAGTCAATTATCGCGTGATAACTGATGGATCCAGGGCTCCCAACTCACCACCAGTACCGTTTCCAGCTGTAAAATCACCGCCTTGAATCATAAAACTAATGGCTGACGTTAAGTGACACAGGTCAAAAGTAATTTGTGGTCGACTCACTTTTTGATGATTCGATGGAAGCCGCTCCCTTGATACCACAATTTCTTCTTGCTGACGCTGCTCTCTCCTTTCTCTCCCGTACATAGCGCCCTGAAGTTCTCCACAGTCTTGGGCACTTGATCATGATAGAGTGAAAATACCACCCTGCCAATATCCCTTCCTCCGTGCGTCAGGTCGAAGTACGTCCGTGGCCGCTTTGACGGATCTGCTGTTATTTTGGCTTCCATACTGTAGTGCTTCGGGCGATTGTCAAGGTGGGTTTGAAACGATGGTGGGATAGGCGTTTAATATAAGGTCGAATCGAAGGTGCTAGATCAATAAGGGGTTCACGTCGATTTTGATTGCTTCAGTGGCTGGTATAGTCACGTGATAAGCTACGAACTTGAGGGCTTTTGCCATTCCTCATACTCTTTCAAGGCTGACCCGTGGTTCGAGACCCACCGGGTATGGTATAATCAAATTTACATCCGTGTGTGAACTATTTCATTTACTAATGGGGGCTCAGTCTGTCAAGGGTTGAAAGAGACTTTCGCGGCTTCGGCTACTATTTTGCGCTGGATTCTCTGCCGCAGAATGGGTGGTGGGCTGATACTGGTCTCAGTTATAGCGTTCCTTTACTGATATCATGAACCTGAGGCGGAAGTGTTGGTGATCTCCCAGCGCCGTCAACCTAGAGAGCCTGCTTCCAGCGCCCTTGTGTCTCTGAGCTGCATCACAAGACGTCGAACCTGGACTCAATACTTTGTGGGACCTCGGCCAATATCGTAAAGGCTATGCTACACGAGCCTAGATCAAGAGGTTTGAGTCCCCTCGATTCGTCTCAGTTGGCTCTCTCATAGGCAGAACCAGTGCAGGCAACTCAGGGTTATATGGTGTGACGAATACCCCCAAAATAGCTGAAGCCCTACGAATGATTTCTAATCACCCTCATCTTGAATCAATGACTTTGATCACAAGGGAGGCACAACGTCCAAATCCAATGTCGAGACCCGACAGGACGAGCCTTTCACACACTCTCCAACTGCTATAGTGTGTCGTTCAATACTACATGTGTTTCATGCTCACTTGCACCTCTAGTGTGACTCCATCGGCGCCAGAACTAAAGCGCCAGGCACCTCGTTATTTTCCAGGGGTTGAAGGCAGCACGGGAATACATGCAAGGAAGACATCGAACCATGGACACAGAATTATGATGACCCTCCGTATGGCACCTCAAAATCGCGCACACGTCTGTGGGGCTCGACCTGGGCTAATTCTAGCGGTTGCAATAAGCTTTGTGTTCCTATAGCTGGAAGTGTGGTCTTGCTAAGCAATTGAAGGATCAATGCGGCGAGGTGTTTGTGACATGGCAAATCCTCACGGCGATTTTGAGCCATTCTCTCCTTCCGCTGCGTCATATACCAGGACAATCTCTTTCTTTTCCTTTAGCGGGCCTGAACCGACGTACGGCTATATTTGTCATATAACGGTAGCAGCTTAGCGAGATGAGACCATTCTGACACGCGTTTCAACACCCTTTCTGTCGTATCGATTTTGGGTAGTTTCAGATGTGGTTGTCGTCGCAATTTTACCCATCTTTTCGTCCTCTTCATTCGCTTAAGACACCCGTCTTATATCTTTCTTTTCTTTTCTTCCAATTCATCCACCTTCAGTTCCCTTCTCAACTGTTCTTTCTTCCCAGCATGAACGATATATTCTCTATTCCCCTCGTCTTGATCTTTTTGATCGGAACTGCAATTACTGCGCCTACACCCAACGTCGCGACGGCGCTAGGGGATCTGACTCACATGGGCGGCCTCACACACGATGTTTCAGGCGTTCTCTCTGGCTCAAAGGCAGGTATGCATATTTAATTGAAGCCTCTTGTCGTTTATGTATCAATGTGTGCTGACCCCTCCCCCAAAGCTCACATTATTCCCGAGCTCCAATTGCGCGTCCCGCAGACGAGGTTTAAATCGATGGGTGAGTAACTGGCCACGCTGGTTGCTCCTCCTTACGAGGGTAATAAATCCCGCCTTTCTAGTTTTCCACGACGCCATACCCTCAGTCGAACGTCAAAAGCTAGTGAAACCCCAGGTCTTGGACACCAAGGAGCACCTTATACAAAGCCACCTGCCCACTGGCAAGTCTAAGCTCTCACCCATTCCCGCTCACAGTAGCCCGATGGCGAATGTCGACACATCTATTCTTCGATCCGCTCAAGCGGTGGCGAAGGACGATCTTCACTTTTCGAAGATCCTTGATACGACGGAGTTACACCCAGATGTCCAAGTGGATATACCGACCAACTACAAGATGGAACTGAAGCCCCACGAGCCAGTATCAATCAACACAGCAAAGAAAAACATGCCCGTAGACCAGGAGATCATTGACAACAGGAAGAAGAGGATCAGCGACACTACGAGGAAGATTAGCGCATCGGGCATGAAAACAGTGATGAAGGAGCAACTGAGTGGGGTTTAATACCTTTGGATGTTGTCCTTTCGACGTTGTTAATACTAGCCACCCTCGTTTCGAATTTTTCCCTTGCGTACACAACAAGCGCCTAATATATATACCATCCTGGAACGTTGGTCAGAAGTCAGACCCGATTGACGGCCGAAGCAGGGATATCGAATCAAAGTCCGTAGACGGAACCATTCCACTGGAGTTTCCATGTCCTTTGTATTGCAAAATATAACGTATGACTCAAACAACAGACCGGGTCCATTGCCGGACTTACTCAAACTTCAAGGGGAAATCAAGGAATAAAGGAGATCAGAAGATGTCGGAAACTAGGAAGATCAACCCAAAGGAGAAATGAATGTATGGACAAGAAGGATGAAGGGAGGACGACAAGGCGGTGAGGGAGATGAGGGGAGGGGGAAGGGAAATGCCACAACAAGATGCGAAGAGAAATGCATGAAATAAACTCGTGAACGGAGGTCATAAGGAGTCAAGCGCACGAAGATGAAACGAAGTCCAGGAGCTTGTGAAACAAGAGGAGAGTGAGAGAAACGTTACGCGTTTTCTGAACGTCTTCACTGCTGCTCCCACTTCAACTGCCTCTGCAACTCCTTCCACTCCGCATCTCCAGCGGTGATATCTGACAACCGCCTCCCACTGTTCGCCGACATATGTCTCGAGTTCAAGCTTCCCCCGTGCCCACCATTACTGCTTCCATCGAACAAGCTCCACGTATCCACTGGTACGTTCCTCAGGGCACCATCGTCATGACCGTTAGGTACCGATGAAGATGCTGGTGATGGCGTGGGATGGTAGTTGGTGATCCGATCGGGGAAGAACGCCGGCGTCTGAGGTGTTGTCGCGGACAAGCCCGCTGCGATAGCTCTATCCTTGGCGGCAGCTCTCTGAGCCGCACCAGCCCTCACACCTTGCAAGATCTCCCGCCTGATGACCGTGTTCATCCTCTCTGAAGCTGCACCTGGCGTACTCTCGCTGTTACTCCGACTCGGGACAGGCGGCGCAGGTCCATCCGGTCCTCGATCGGATCCTCGAGAGCGGGGAGTCACAGGCGCGGACGCGAGATGGCTCGACGGTATGGGTGAGGACATCTGCAATGTCGATTGAGGAGAGCCGGCAATCGGAGAGAGCGCCGCGCCACCGACGTACGGAAGAGCGGTCTCGATTGGCAAAGGAAGTCGTTTCGGGGGAGAAGGAGTAACATCGGGTGACGCAGCCGTTGTGGTAATGTCGATCCCTCCATATGCATCCTCCAAATTTATCGATGACGCCCTCGAATGTTCTGACTCCTGCTTCGTCAACGGATGTGGCTGCTGTTGTTGCTGAGACGGTTGCTTCATGGACACCGTGGCAGTGACGATCTTTGCGCTCGATACAGAACTTTCATCTGGATATGCGATAGATGACAGCGAGTTAGCAGGAGAGCCGGCGGTAGACGAACCCGCCATCATGCTCGGTGTGAAGCCCATCGTTATGTTAGGGGTCGTAGGTGTTGTGGGCACGTCTGGCTCCAGGCCGGCGCGTGCGAACGGACGAGATGGCGGACTCAGAGGAATATGAGGAGGAGGCTGGACCCGTCGAGGGCCACCGTTGTTGTTGTTATTCGGAGAAGGGAAGGTGAGGACTGTGTTCGGAGTATTGTTGCTGCTCCTGCTGCTGGGCCGCACATTCTGCTGGATCGAGTTGTTACTCCCAGTTCTTTGGTGCATTCCCATCATCGGCCTCGCACCCATAGGAGCCTGACGCTGATTCTGCCTCAAACTCGGATGCCTGGGCATATTCGACCCACTCGTATTGGCCAGAGGATACATAGACCTTGCTGCCTGCACCGGACTTCCAGGAACAGCACCCATCCCAGGTCCACTCGTCATGGTGCTCCCCACAGCAACCCCACCTAACAACGCAGTCGATGGTGGACTGGTACTCGGGCTCATTGATGGATACCGACTATCATCACGCATATGGAGGGCGAAAGGCATGCTCAGACCGTCAGCTGGCGGCGAAGACGGAAGCACGAAAGGTATGGGTTGCGAGATCTTTCGTGCATGACCGACGGTTGGGATTGGTCCTGGATTTGAGATGCTGAGACGATTTCGGGCGGCTTGGAGCGCTGAAGCAGGGCTGATGGGCGGCGGAGATGAAGGGTTGGCAATAACGAAGTTCGAGCTGGTACTGGACTCGAGAGCAAGATCGGCTGGACGTGTGGGACGAGGAGGACGCGGTGGGCGGGGAGCAGGACTGAGCGGAGCGGCACCATTGGAAGAAGGCGTAGCAACGTCATTGAGATCCGGATGATATGCTCCCTTGACGCTGAACTTATCCGCGAATGGCGAGTCGGAGGATTTGCGACCACCCAGGTCATCGCTTGGACGACGGGCGTGTTGTGTGGGCGATGGAGCGGGTTGATCTGTCTGGATAGTGAGAGGTTCGCGCGTGGGTTGTTGTTCCGGTTTCGGTGGAAGTGGAGGGGCTTGCGAGCGAGTCGTAAGACTCCTCCCAATCGTGCCAGCGGCCAAGCCCACACCCACACCAGCCATACCAGCGGCGCCAACATCCGTGCTCAACTCCACAGGCCTCTGGTCTGGCGACCATTGTTCTGTGATGTACCTGGAATATTGATTCACTCCTGAAGACCTCGATGGCGTGATGTTACCAAGGTCAATCTGCAGGGGACTATCGCGCTCATTTGACGGCGGGAAAAGGGTCTCTGCGTGGAAGGGAGCGACGTTGGGAGTGAGATGAGGCTCATCCGGGTTCCAGTTGATCGTGTCTGAGCGCTTGAGACCTGCCAGACCTCGACTGAGCGTGCGGCGATGATTGCCAGCAGCCCCAGCGGCGAGGGAATTCCTCTCAACCATGTTCGCACCAGGACCCATCCCGTCACCAGATTCGTACATCTGAGATCGTAGTAAGACGGCGCGTCGACGGAGGAAGCATTTTCGGAGCAGGAAAATGACGATAGCCAGAATAATGATTGCTCCCAGTATTCCCCCGATCACAGGCCCGACTTTCGAGCTGCTTCCGGATTGGGCAGCAGCTGCGGTTCCTGTACTGCTCGCAGAGGTGTTTGTGAGGGTGGGCGTAGCTATGCGCGAGGTGGTCATCTTAGTATTAGTATTCGCGGCAGATGTAGTATCGGCGAGGGCAGTATCTGAGGCAACCGCAGGAGTGGACGTGCTAGTGATCGTCGTCAACGCATCGCTGGCGTTGACGGCGCTTGCGGAAGTCACGGAGACACTGCTTGCGCTCACCTATTTTTATTTTGGGGGCGAAAAGATGAGCCACGGAGAAAAAGAAGTCGGCGTGAGAGGGACTTACTGCGGAGACGGATGCAACTGATTGAGTGCTGACGACGCTGGCGGCGGATTGTGATGAAACACTTGCGCTTGATGATGAGGCAGCCTGGCAGTGTGAATGAGATCAATTAATGTCATTAGAAGTGCACAAAAAAGAGGTACATACCCCGCTTGCGCTAGTGTCGATCGTGATTAATACAACATCCGACCCAGTCGCGCCGGTCGAATCCGTGACAATAAACTCGACATATGTGCTCGATGGAACGTCTACATTCCTGAGATAGACAGAAGCGTCAGCATGAGATCTTTCAGACACTACCAAGGGGTTTGCGGATTGGAGTGTAGACTGATGGCCCAGAACGACGGAGTCCGTCAAGCAGCCACGTGCGGAAGATGAAATAAAGGGACTGCGAGTTAACGCAGACTGATTTTGAGGACTGTCGACATACCATACAGCAGAGGAGACGGGAAGCGAGGAGAAAGTGCGATACTCCTGGAAGGAAGACTCGGCGTCGGTTGCGATCTGAATATCCAGAGAGAAAGGTGCGACGCCATCCCAAGACAAGGTGAGTTGGTCTCCTGCTACGGGTGTGCCAGTGTAGGTGAGTGACAGTTGGGCCAAGGCGACCTCCGCGAGCGCTAGTGCGATGATGAGGAATCGCATGGCGGGGGCGGACAAGGAGAAAGAGGGGGAAAAGACGAGGAGGGAAAGATCGGTATAATGTGAGATAAAACGTATAAGAGAAAGTATAGTATACAGGGCACTCAGTGCGCTATATTGATGGGAAGCGAACCGGAAGGAGAGGTGGAGTGATGGGAGAAGGAGGGGGATGGATAAAACAGATGACAGCGGCTCGAATTCACCGATATGGATCAAAGGACCCTTGAACGCCGCCCCTCCTTTGCCTTTTGTTCTAGTAACAAACTTCACTCTACCTGACTCGACACACACAACGCTCGAGACAATCGGTTCTATGGTCCTCGAACCACCGTTCATAAAGAGGTCAAACCCGGCCGACGCGTCAATAAACTCGATTTACGAGGCACCCGCGGATTTAGCCGGCATCTCAGTCCCACCAGCCGATGTTCGACCACATGAGATGCTGAGAACCTACTCGTCAGGCTCATCATTTGCTATTGCAATACGCGTAAACGCTCCCCCCGCGTAAAAAAAGAAGGAAGAATCATGCTCGTATGTATGGTCGAGGAATTCTCGGTGACCGCATGAATTTCGTTCTTCCCTTTCTCCGTGTGCAAATCCCGTCAACCATCCGAGATGCTCTTCTGCATTGTGCTGTGCACCTCTCGACCGGGATGATCGGCCTAAGGATTGCCTGTGTTAATTTATGAAGGACACACATTTACCGCGCCACTGCGGCCGATGCTAACTTTACTTGGTGGTCGATCCCGCTGGATGGAACATCTAATGCCAAGGATTATGCCTGCACATGGGATGACACACGATACGTGTCAATAATTCGAACTTCTGCCATTTGGCACTCCGAAACCCACCGGCATTCTCTGCCGTCCAGATAGTCATCCGTAATCGATTACATCCAGCTCCCCAATGCCGGACCCCGCCTGCTTGTCCATGGCATCTTCCACTAATTCGCCTCATCTCGATCCACCTGGCACAAATGCGCAATGCGGGCCTCCATTTACTTCTCACTGTGAGGCCGGGTTAGAGTGACGCCTTTGCGCCTGCTCGATGCGTTGATCGCTTTACCCGAGTTCTTGATCTTTCATACCAAGTTTCATTTCCAATAGACGGTATACCCAAGACATTCAAGTAGAGAAAAGGTTCACATTGGCGCCCAACTTGTATCCTCCCGTTTTGAAGAATTTCACAGCCACCAACGTTCCCATCGACGTTGTCTTTTGATGCTCCTCAACCAGCACCGAGTCGATGTTTCTGAAACCCTTCCCGTAGAATGTGTCGCGGACGCTTGTGGCGGTTTCGGTAGTGTAAAGATCGGGGACGACGTTGCACCAAGGCTTTCCCTTGTTCATACCGATGATGATGAAGCAGCACTCCCCATCTGAAACCCTATGACATAGGAGCCCGCCGGAAGAGTTGTCACCCATTGTCAGCGTGAATGATTGGTTGCCTTCGTGCATGCCGCCCGACGCCCACTTGGCGCCGGCCCACGAGACTTGTTCTTTGAGAGCGAAGGGGGGATTGGCGTCTTGGTTAAGATGGACTTTGATGGTGTACGACATGGTTTTACTATGAAGGTGATGTCAGACGTCATCCATGAGGTTGTTTGATATAAATTGTTTGCGTACCTGGTTGTAGAGATGATAAGAGGTGAATTGCAGGTGGAGAGTACAGTCAAGCGATACATTTCAGTCTTTATATACCTTAAGCAACGCGATGAATCAATCAATCCCCTAGACCGCCGGTGTTTCTTAACCCCGAGGGCAGAAGTTACGGCCAGAAGTAACGGCCAGAAGTAACGGCCAGGGATCTTGCTGAACTGAAGGTGTCGAGGCAGTGGCGGACTAGGCACGTCGACTTCGATTACGATGTCTTTACAAGCAATAAGATAAATTCTAGCCGATTTCCCTCACACAGCATACGATGATTTAGTGCAGTATCAAGCGGACAGAAGTATTGGCCAGGGCTGCCTGGCATCGGCAAAGGTCCCAAATCTCGAATGGGAAATGTGTGGGATCTAACCTGCCTTATCAGGCCTGTCGAATTAATCGTTGCGTCGTGATACGCGATTCAACTTTCTGCTCTCCCGGAACCAGCTTTTTGAATGTTCGTGAGGCTGATTATGACACCAGGCTCACTGCACTGCCTCGACGCTGTCGGTATCCTCAGTTCACGCGGCTCACCCCTCGATATTTCTGCCTGGGGCCTAAGAAACTGGCGATTAACCACTACGCTGAATAATTACAGGTTGGTACAGCACCCTCTGGGAGAGAAATTGGCTAGAAATCGTCTTATTGATTGTCAAGACATCATGATCGAAATCGACGTGCTGCCTCGACCTTCGGCTGAAGACCCCTGGCCGTTGCTTCTGCCCCCGGGGCCAAGAAGCGCTGGCAGTCTAGGGGACTGATTGGTCCATCGCCTCACCGCCCATGGTATATAAAGACTGAAGTGTAGCGCTTGACTATGCTCCCCATCGTAACATCTCCACAACCAAGGGCGCGAACAATTTATATCAAGCGACCTCGTAAATGATATCTGATATTACCTTCATGGTAAAGTCACGTTGTACACCACCAAAATCCGTCTCAACCAAGACGTCAATCTCTCGCTCGCTCTCAAAGAACAAGTCGTTTGGAACGGCGCAAATTGGGCGTCGGGGAGCATGCACGAGGGCAACCAATCATTCACGCTGACCATGAACGACAACGCTTCCGGCGGCCTGCTGTGCCACCGAGATTCGGATTGGGAGTGCTGCTTCATTATCATCGGTATGAACAAGGGAAAGTCTTGGGGCAATGTTGTCCCGGATCTTTACACTATGGAAACTGCCTCTTCCGTCCGACACTTCCTATGGGAAGGGACTCAGGAACACTGACTCGGTGCTGGTTGAGGAGCATCAGAATACAACATCGATGGGAACGTTGGTGGCTGTGAAATTCTTGATACAAGTTAGGGGTGAATGTGAACCTTTTCTCTACTTGAATGTCTTGGGTATGCGGTTTGTTGGAAATGAAACCTGGTACGAAAGATCAAATTGCATACCTTTCTCTTGTCCCTTCGATGTTGTGTGCGTCCGGGCGACTCTAGCCTAGGAGCTTAGGGTTGGAAAAAACGGTCAATGGGTCACCATAATCACGCGCCGCACAGAGAAGTAACTGGAGTCCCGCATTGCGCGTTTGTACAAAGTGAGCCGGGATGAGGCGAATCATGGAAGATGTAACAGACAAGCAGCAAGCGGAGTCCGACATTGGGGAACTGGAGGTGATCGATTGTTGATGAATGCACTGCGGAAAAAGCAACAGCAATATCGCCCCTCGTACGGTCTTCAAGGGGCTCCAGTGATTGACCCGCGAGCTGGTCTATCACAAGAAGAAGCGCCCACAGATTACTCATTGTACATCAGTTGCCATCCCCCGGGTTCGGTCTTTTCAAGAGGACCGGCTAGTCCGCTTGGATCCTCCCTGAGCCGCGTTGGAACAGTTATGAGGAAAATGCGACAGCTGGGTGGGAGGTCGTTGATTGGCTCAAGACAACGCCAAAATTTTCAATCAGCAATTTGCCTCGTCTTCCTGTGGGTTTCATTGGTGACACATCTACTTAATTGGTTCGATGCCAAGGAAGGCAATTTTTTAAGAAACAAAACGTAGAGATTTCATACAAACAGCCTCCAGCACCTTGACCGCTCATCTCAACCATCAGACCTGTAAACAAAGGCTCCTGGCCATGCAGGATTGTGCGGGCCGGTGATTCACGGCATAGCAACGGCCAACTTTAAGATTCTGTGTGGATTTAAAATACTCCCGGATCTCGATTTTAAATATTCATTCCATTCCAGCGTAACATCGAATATTGGAACGAGGATGACCAGTCTTCACACGCAGTGCCAGGGCTAGACAAAAGGAATAACGTGAGATGGAGCACTGATTGTTAGGGAAGGTAGCGTGCTTACTAGGTCGGTTCGTAAGGTCATCCAGAGCCCGGCCCGCTGGTGGGTAGCAGCTGAAGGGGGCTAGTGTCTGCGGCCTGGGTTCTTCGCGCAGTAATTTTACGCTCATACTCCACCTGATCCTCCGCTCGAAGTGACCTTCGCTTGCGCTCTGACGGCAGTCGAGATGTCCGAGGTGCTAACACTGACGAGAGTGCTGATGCGACAGGATCGAGGTTGGGGGGATCGGAGCCTTCGGAAGGAATACCAGATGGGGTGGGGTTGGCGGTCTGCTTTATTCTCGACGGGATCGTCAGCTGGACCAGCTGGGCCAAAAGTGAAAGGGCGGGGTCCTGGAGTCGTCCCTGCTTCTGTTCAGTCCCCTGCAGGTTGGAACCTTGTGGAGATTTGGTGAATGGTATATAGAATTCGTCGCACATCAACTTCAGCTCTGTGTCACTAAGTCGCTGACCGATGACGAGTATATCCGATCCGAAGGGAAGGTCAAGAGAGACCACGAAGTTGATCTGTCTAGCTGTAGGCCGTCGTGCGGGATCCTTCAGTCGGCAAAGGAATCCAATGTTCCAAAGATAATATAGGCTCTTGGAGCCAAACGCTGGGGTGGCGGCGAATGGAGGATCTTGTAACATGATCGCGCGAATCAGGGCACCTTGGCTTCGACCTACGAATGGAGTAATTCCGGACAACATCTTCCAGAAGGCCCGTGAGTACCAGCCGCCCAATGTCACTTGGAAAATGAACTCACCTCGCCAATTGTCATACCTAGGGCGTAGATGTCACTTTGAGTTGTCTTGGGCTTGTTTTCTAAGAGCTCTGGGCTCATCCACGGGACAGTTCCAACGCCTTTCATACCAGTTGAAGTGACGTTGTATCCGTCCAATATCTTGCTCAGCCCAAAGTCGCAAAGGGAGGGAACAAGGTCTTGATCGAGCAGGATGTTTGCAGCCTTGATATCGCCGTGAATAATATCGCGGGAATGAAGATATTGTATCCCAGAGACTATTCCTTGGACCTGAACAACTGCAATTAGGGTAGCGGCTAAAGGCGCCCTGTGTTCACTCACCGTCTTGAACTCATCAAACTTGTCATATATTTTGCGATTGTCACTCTGATCCCGTTGGTGTTCCGGTAAAGCAAGGTACCGTCGGCGACTAAGATCGAACTTGGCCAGGTCTCCGTGTTTCATCCAAGGAGACACAAGATACGTGTCATCGTGGATGTCAAGCATGCCGTAGAACTGTAGAACGTTTCTGTGGTTTAACTCCGACCAGACGTTTGCCTCCCTGCGGAACCGCTTCACGCCGAATTGGAGATTAGACAATTATTTTTTTCAAGTAGTGGAAACTTACTCTTGAAATTGCGGCAGCCTCTTCCGGGTCATGAATATAGAGCCTTGGTCGCTTCAATGCGAGTATCAGGCCAGTTGGCCGAAATTCCCCACGATACATATCACAGTTACCACCGCCCCCAAGAGGCCTGGCACCTTCCGGCAGGCTGACTAGGCACGCATCATCGTTTGAGAGGCGCAACGGAGGAGAAGACAGTCGATTGGGTGGTTGGATGACGTAAACGCGCATCTGAGACTCTGAGTTGTTACTGCTGGAGGAAGGCTTTTCCCGCACTTTGTATGAATAGACAAAACTTATGCCCGTGCCTTGTAAAGATAGGAAGTGACGGTATCAGCTGGTGTACTAGCGGGTATACTGAGCTATATTGTCGTCCCCACCTGCTGGCAGGTCTATCTCCCATACGTAGTAGGTTTGCCCCTTGGAGATGGGGAAACGGCGCAGAACCCGTGAAGAAGATGAGAAGATCCAGCCGGTTTGTGAGCCAATGATGATTTGATCACACTGTACAACACAGAGACGCTTTACCAAGTATAAGATATGGGTCGTCAGATCTGACGTGTGACAATCACTCACTATTTGGAACTTGATCCAAGGCACGCAAGATGATTACCAAGTTGTTTGATAAGCCGCACACAGCGTTCGAAATTTGATGCTAACCGAGGCATCCCATGTCAGAGTAACCTGCTCCCCTTCATTCAGTCTTCTGTGCAGTGAGACAGGCGCTTATCAGCAAATGCCTATATTTTAAGGTTAAAAAAGGGCGGACTGACGATGAGGTGACACGAAGAGTCATTGGCGGTGGAGCGTGAGTGGCTGTTGCGATGAGTCCTGTCAAGTCACGGTGGGTGGAAGTCGGTGAAATCGTAGCTCAGGGTCTGGCCTACATGGGAAAGGAAGCCAGTTCTACTTGTGCAACATAATCATTCATGGAATAGCAGAGATAACTCTCCGCAAGCAGGCTAGCGTCGACCGGGAGTCTTGACCTGGTCGCCCAGCAAGTATTGTGATCTGACTTGGTTCAAAGCTCTAAGGTAGTGTTTGTTTCATGACAAATTCAGCCGCAGCAAATAGACGCCCAGGAGCTCGGTGAGGTAGATTGGTCTTCAATACACGAGATGTAATGGGTGTCATCAACACATCATCCGTCATCAATCAGGCTTACTTAGCTTATTTGTTCGTTTGCCCCATGTTTTGAAGGGCTTTACTTTGTGTCCTCTGCACCCGATATTTCTTCCTGATCCCCTTGTCACGGGCTAATAAGACCGCGATCTCTGTCCCCAACCTCAGGCTTATATGTGCTGTACCAGCGTATCTCGAGGTGTTGAACAGCGATTTCCCACACTTGGTGCCTCCAGGATCAGATTTATTCCGTACAGAGATTTCAAATCGCCAATCACCATCACATTTTCACGTACTTGGCACAGCTGGTCGCCATCTTAATCACAAATTGCAGTGTACCTGAACTACATAACTTTGTGTAGTGTTTACGTGATTCGTTCCTGCCTCTGTACCAAAGAAAAGCTGGACACTTGGTTTAGCGTCTTGTCCTGAATTTTTACCTGGGTTGCTTCGTCAGTAAAAATCACACCAAAGAGATTCTTGCACTCTGAAAAGGGAGTGATAGGAACCAGTTTTGCGAACCTTTCAATTTCGAAGAGGAGAACGTACCGGGATGTCGTTGCGCCGGATGAGTTGTCCGGAAATCAAGGAGAATGTAATCAGCCATGTTGTGGGCTGATGGCCACTCCCAACAAACGTCATCAGTGTCGAACCGTTTACAGTGCTCTGCAAGCCGGTCTCCCTCTCCGATGCATGCAATGTCCCACTTCACCGTCCGGATGAAGAAGTCGACCCGTCCAGCGGAGGCAGCGCCTTAAGTGGACGCGAACTCGGGCGATATATCCATGCCCCGTTCCACGACATCAAGAAGGTGACGGTAGAACTCGTTTTGGCACTGTGTATTTAGTGGCTGATCCTCTGATCCACCTTCGACTCGACATCTCAAGCCGTGGATCTGAGAGAGTTGAAAGCGACGGATGACCTGCCCTGCACGTTTACTTGATCGAAATGTTGCTTAACTCTCTCTTCACGATTGATCCAGCTACTTTGAACCACTGGTTCGTTGTACATCGGTCGGAAATGACTTCGCGAATAATTAGGATCTGAAGAAATCGAATGAGAGTGATAATAAAGATGCGGTTTGCGTAGAAGCCTTGACAGGTGTTGCGAGTTTGTGCGCCACTACGGACCTTGTGTCGGAATAATCACATACACTTGGTTTGCTAGCGAATCCAGGGATTGTGAGGAAAGGACGTCGATAGCATGCATCGGCTCTCCCTGTGCCTCCAGATTTTCAAAAATGTTCCGGAGACGTTCTTGGATGTCGTCCTCCTTCAGATCTATCGGCGATTTCAGCTACTTCAGCGAAAGGCAGAGTTGGTGAGTGTGAAATTCTAGCGTATTCTAGCCTCACCTTCCATATCTCAATCGAACTGGATGTCATGTTGTGGGTCATCCTGAGGAATTCTCGAAATTGGGCGACCAGTGCTTCGTTGTCCTTGCTTTTAAACGTTCCAGGATGCTGCGAGCCTTGCATCCAATACCAGAGGTTGGTCATGATGATTGTGAGCTGAACAGGTATTGAAACCTTGGCCGAGATAAACTAACTCTAACGTTTTAACTTCACCATCGTCGTCGTCACAAACTTGTCCCAAATATAAAATCACATTTAGCATCGACGCCTATTTTTGTCAACCCCCTATAATCATGAAGCTTTCTTATGAACATCTGCCTATGTGTAGTGGTAATGAAATAGGCAGGGAATAGGCTTTCGCACTGCATCGCGCTAAGGGAAGCTCAGGGAGTTGAGTATCTAGCCTAGCAGTGTTCAATGAACCTTTGGCCGAGCTTGTCCAGTCCGAGCCCTAATCGCTTTCTTTCTGGGTATGTAGACGCGCCTGCAAGACCGATTACTGTATTCATGAATGTTGTTTTGATAACCTCCAGCTCTATCTTCTGTGATCTTAAGGTCCCCCAACTTGGAGCGGGTTGAACCAAATCAGAACTCAGTGTTAGCGTCATTGTGAGTGGAATTACTGGTCATGGGTTGATCATTGCATTCTAAGGTATCTATGCCCGCTAAGCTCATGTCAACGGATGGAGGGCCTTCTTCATTAGCCGAGATATTCGTCGACGTTCCCTCGTCTTCCTCGCAGTCCACTTATTTATCCCATCTCACCTCGCTATCCCTCCCCCAGCTACTCCAAGAGCCGGCCACGCTTGCCTCGGAAGCTTCGTTCCTCACATCTGAGCTCACCAACCTTTGCCATTCCCAATACGCGACGTTCCTCTCTCTGCATAACGCTTCGACAGCTCTCTCCACGTCATTCGCATCCTTCTCTTCGTCACTATCCGCCCTGGTTGACGCCGTACCGAATTTAGAATCGCAATGCGCCTCGTTTGCTCAAGAGACTCGAGCACTGAGGTCTGAACGAAGGAAGGTGACGACGGTCTTGGAGCACCATGAAAAACTCTTGGATATTCTCCAAATCCCCCAGCTCATCGACACATGTGTGAAGAACGGGTACTACCAAGAGGCTTTGGACCTTGCGGCGCATACCAAATCGCTCGTGAAAGAGTTCCCGACCATAACGATCGTGAGGTCCGTCGAGGCCGAGGTGGCCACTTCCATCAATCAGATGCATTCGCAGCTGCTACATCTACTTCAAGAACCGGCAAAGCATCCCGCGTTGTTCAAAGCGGTTAATTTCTTGAGACGGATGGCCGTGTTGGATGAGGAGGAGTTGGCGTTGGCGTTCTTGACGAGCAGAGGGGCGCATATGCAGAGCTTATTCGAGGCCATCGAACGTGAACGGACCATGGACGCCACTAGGTTCTTAAAGAAATGGATTGATATTTGGAGGGAAGGGCTGTACGATGTTGTTACACAGTTCACGTCAATGTTCTTGGAACGCACACAGTCGGGGTCGCAGTTTTTGACACACCCTACTGTGAATCTACGACCGTTCTTGGTGTCATTCACGCATATGTTCATCCAAAAACTGCTCGACACCCTTTCGACCACCGTACCAACGATCTCGGACTCGCATGCGCTCTCTTCATTGCTCACCAAACTCTCATATTGCTCGGCGTACTTCGGCGGGATCGGACTGGACTTCAGAGGGTTGTTCCCTCCCATCTTCGAACGGGCAGCCTTAGATAACTTCAAGCATGGTACTGATACGGCGTGTGGATCTCTCCGACTCACTCTGGATACCCACACTGGGAAGGGTCGTGCGGTACGGCTACCCTCCACTTGGATCATTACTTCCGATGCTCTTGACGACCCCCCTCAAGCACCCCACCAGCCCCCCACTGGATCATCTGCATATATCCCACCATCCTTCCTCACCTCCTTCCCACCCCTCGCACAACTTATCAATGCCCTCTTGGTCACGCTCAACTCGCTCCGACTCCTCGCACCTACTGCCATCCTACCATCCCTCTTGGTCGCCCTCGATACATCCTTGAACACCGTGTCTGCGTCGCTTCTGAACTATAGCAAGGTAACACTGAACCGCTCGAGGCGGAGTTTCGACATGAACGAGTCTACGACCGCTAACGAGAAGGAGAAGGCGGTGATTCTGGCGGCGATGAGGGCGTGGGTGTATATCGTCAAGTTCGTGAGAAGGGGTCTCGTTGAAGGTGTCTATGGACGGAAGTTGGGAGATGTGGAGAAGATGGTGAGGGGGTCTGACGTCCAGGAGGGGGATGCCAATGGGTTGGATTGGTTAGGGTGGGAGGCGTGGTTGAATTCAATTGGCGCAGGGAACCTGTACGAAGAAGTGTTGTTGGGCGCTGAACCTGTGGTTGAGTCTGAGAAAGAGGTCAAGACAGAGGTGAACGGAGTTGGGGATGCGCGGGTAAACCCGGCTACTATTGTGGGAGAGGCACCGCCTGATGGATCCGAGGTCTTGAACGGGACACCCGATCCCGATGGCCCCACCCAGTAATTTGGAGCTTGGATGGTACCTTACCCTTGGTTTCAGATTTGTTTCATATTTATCCCAAAACACACGATATTAAAAGTGGCCCTTGCGAGTGTGGGATTATGAGAAATTCAGGCCCACAGCTGTATGATGACGAAAGGCTACGGAGCCCAGGAATAGTATTGAGGATTACTAAAGTATATGCGGGAGGGATGCGGGATAGAGGGGGTGATGCTATATGCTACAACGAGGGGCAGAAAGGGCCCGGTAAAGCAGAGAGAATCCATCGGAAATACAGATGAGAAGAAACAGGATAAGAGAGATTTGGATAGCTTTTAAGTGAGAGTACATAGGTGGCGAAGGAGAAAGGGTTCACGAAGAGAATAAAATAGGTGGGAGAAGTCCAATAGCGGGGAAGGGATTTTAGTGGGTATGTTTCACCAGTGTCCAACCTCTGCTTCCTCAAAGCCGATCTCCACCCAGTCGTTAACGCCCTCGGGTCTTGGCTTTCCCCAAAGCCCCTGGAATCCAACCCGATCGTAGACCTTCTCTGCAGCCTTGTTGTCGTGCGCCACGAACAAGACCACCTCTCGCTTTCCCATCTCCCCAAGAAGCACCTGGCATACATATCGCACCAACTTCTCCGCGCACTTCTGACCCCTGAAGTGCGGGTTCGTGTACACCTTGGTGATTGCGCTCACGTTCGCGCTCGACCTCGTCACGCACACAATCGAAGCGATTGCATCCTCGATCTTGTAGACGTACATCTGTCTTTGTGAGATGTAGAGGTTGGCTTCCTTGATTGAGTCCTCGACGGAGAGTACGAAGGGTTCAGAGCCGGAGGCGAAACCGTGGCAGAGAGATGCGGCACCAACGAGATCGGATGGTTCAGCGAGGCGGAGAGAGTGAGAGACGGAGAGGGGGGAGATGGGTGCAGAAGTGAGGGATTCACGGGTGCAGAAGGTATGCTTGGCGGCGTAGTAGGGATCGATTACTGGGGTGGCGCCCGTTGAGCTGGACCAGGCATGCACGAAGGGTTGTGTGAGAGGGACGGGACCTGTTGATAGTTGAATTTTTCATTAACATGACGTAACTTGTATTCATTGTTGGAAGGAGACTCACCAAAGACGGAGAAGACGCGTTTAGAGGTGACGAGGGACCGAAGGCGTGCGACAAGAGCGTCGATACGGGGAATGACTAAGACGCTTGTGAGATCCTCATCAGGTACGTTAGAGTAAAGGAAGACGGGGTATTTTCCGATAGGTCCATTGGTACAAGACAGAACCATATCGAGCTTAGCAGGTTGCCTTCCGCGACTTGTCCACGCACTCAACCAAAATTGGTCGACTTTAGTAGGAGATGTGAGTGCTGGTACTGCCTCGTCGTCGGAAGACTCGCTATCGGACGAGAATGATGTCGTGATTTGAGGTAAGAACTTGGGGTTATGAGGCGCGGAAGAAGTCGAAGACGACGATGATTCGCCATGTTTTGCCTTCAACGCAAACGGAAGAATGATGTTGGCGTCACGTTCACGGGCCTTGAGGTCTGATTGACAGTTGGCGAGCAGGTCGGTCGCGCTGTTGTGAAAGCGGATAACAATGGACGACGTAGTCGAGCGGCGAATGGGAGTAAAAGGCATTTGGTTCGAGTGGTTGAGGTAAGAGTCGAAGGCGAGATGCTGAGGAGACTGAGTAGCTTTAGACTGAGTAGCGAAGAGAAGCGAAGGAAGCTGTTGGATCTAGTGCGAGTCGAGTGAGAGGAGTGAGTAGTGAAAGGGAAATTGGCCGGACAAGTTGAACTGGATTTATAGGTGCCTCGCCTGACTGCGATGAGTCCATTATTCCAGTCTTTCGTTTCCGTTTCCATGCCGAGAGTGTTGGAAAGAACCAATGGAGGGGACGGAGTGGCAGTGACTCAGGCGGGCATAACCAGGGACTTTGAGAGGTGGGTTCCACATGCTGCACATCTCGTCACCGCCTAGGTACGGCGGCAGGGCTTACGGGTTACCGGCCGTCGCCTGAGGGAGTTGCTCTCCGGGAAACTCCCTGACTGGTACAATGGAATGAGGTGGCATAGGTGGGTGGGAAAGCAGGGTGTATCCGTTCGGGTCCACAGCCACCGGTGACCACGACCAGGCGCGTCGGAGTCATCGCCACGTCAAAGAGTCAATTAGAAACGCAGTTAGTCAGCTCGGTACGTTTTGTAAGCCACTTTCGTTCAGTTTGGATAAGCATTTCGTTATTTTAGAGCGTCAATTTGGATTCGGCGATGGACGGAATGGCCAAGCGCTGAAGGGGTACCAGCCTTCGCTTAGAGAGTGTGGGAGAAACTCAAGCTATGCAAGCTGTGCAGTGTTCAACATTTAGTCGATTTTCTACCTAGTTTGTACATTGTCCCGGCCTCGGACACCTTGGGTCTGGACGCCGCAGTGGCATATTGGATACCGAAGCTCTGCAGCAACGTCACCTGGCATCACTATCAACAGAATTACACGGGTAACCTGGGCCTCTACAGTATGACGGGAGTGCAGCCGCAGACCGCCGCAACCATAGTATGTGTAAGCTGACTGCTGTTTGCTGCTGCTCTTGCTCTTGAAATAGTTATGACTCGTCTGAGTGGTGGTAACCAATTCCACAATCACTGATCTAGATCGATCGGGTACAACGTTGAGGATCAGGGCTGTAATTAAGTCAAAAGAAGAAAGAAAGGCGGAAGAAAGGCGGAAAGCCACAACAGTTCTTTCCTTTCCGAGTTCTCTCAAAATAGCGATTGCCCCTCAAAGCGCACAACTCCCGTTGTTCTATTGTTATGGTCTGCACAGGACTTAGGGTTCACAGAAGTCTCGCCCCAGCCGTTTGGTTGAAGATAGAGATTCTAAACCGCTCTATGCGCTATGGCCGCCTGTTCTATTGCCCCAGAGAGTCTTTTATTGTTCTCTCGAAACATACTTGGTTTCGTCGGCCATTGGATCGGGTTCTATCGGGAAGTGGCATACAAGATACCAGTACTGCCCTGGCTACCAGATCGCCACCGGCTGCGCTGCGACAGCCTCCCCAATAAACCAGTCATAACGGTCCTCTTAAGCACGCCGCGCCTCCCCCACAACACGCGTCCAGCCCACTGGTACAAACTTTAGTAGCTTAACCACTAAGTGACGCATCGCATGAAGGATTTACTCAAAGCAATGCATTATACCGCAATCAGACTACGTTGTGGGAACAAGCAACTAAAACACCGAGCATGAGGCTAGTCCGGGTTTCAGGAATCTAAGTGGGGGATAGTATGGTCGGAGTATTGAATATCACATCGCTGTTGCTGAAACTCCGGTGAAATGACCAAATCCAATTGAAACAAATCATACCAAACTAACCTAGGAAGTAGAACTGAGAAAGGTAAACTAATGCGATCCGCAGCAATGGAAATGATTAAATTTAGGAATGGAATTGTCCACGTATACGTATCCCTTCGGTGGCAATCTTACGATAGAAGCCGGAAGAAACCAACCAAGCGTTGAAACGCGAATCTGTAAAGGTCAATCCCGAAAGTGAATTCCATTTATCTGAACAATTCACCGGCAGATTTTACAGCTACATCTGCCGGATTGCGTATGAAATGACCCTGTAATGCGGCCATACTCACTCTCCGACCCTGTATGGCCATTCCTTCCATCGTCTCTACCAACTCGCCAGCCCATTGTGAAAGCTGCGCATCTGGCATATTGCCATTCCCCCCTCCATAGAACCTCATGAAGAGCTTCTTGGCTTGGACTGGCGTTGCATCATCCATCAATTCCGATACATCGATTCGTCCAGGTCGGATTAGTGCTGGGTCAAGGCGATCGAGGTGGTTTGTGGTCATGAAGAGAATACGTTCTTCTGCGGATGCGACGCCATCTAGGGCATTGAGGAGACCTGAAAAGGTGACTCCAGATTGATATCTATCCCCACCCCACAACTCATTTAGTATTCCGGCCCCGGATGAACACATCAAGGTACGCACCCATCTGAGGTACTCTGTATACGCTTATTGAACGCGGCATCGATGTCTTCTAACAGAACGAAGCTCCGCCCTGGAGCGTTGAGAAGGAGGTGATCTAGCTTATCGTCCATCATCCCCCGCTGCGACAGATTCAAAATGGCGAGATCGTAATTGAACCTCGCTGCTAGCGCTTGGATGAAAGAAGATTTGCCACTTCCAGGTGGACCATGCAGTAGGTATCCTCGTCGGTATGGTAAGCCTTGATTAATTCCCAAACCCTAATGTCAGTTCTCAATTGACGTCACCCGCCAAACGATAGAGCAGCGAAAGAAGCGTACCTCGTTCGGCGTACCACTTCGCCCTGCCCATAAACGCCTTCAAATCCGCTTCGATGCGTTCGGAGACACCATCATCCAACACAACGCTTTGAAGGTCGCGTTTCCGTCTTGGTGGGCCGAATCGCTCCCAAGATGTACCCATGGCGGTGTGAATCACCGTCCCTGAGGTCTCCGCCTCGGTATACAACCGACGTGCCTCTTCTAGTAGCACAGGGAATAGGGGCTTGTCGCGTCGCAACGCTGTGAGATTTAGGGTTTCGAAGGGTGCGCCATCCGAAAGCCCGGGCATCATGTTCGTCTTTCGTTCTCTGGTCAACTGAGGGGTGGATGTCTCATTTGTCAGTTTACCCTGCTGAATCCGATATCAGGAATATACTGACCCTCATCCAGGCACCACGATACTTGAAGATGTGCGTCCCAACTCCGGGAACCACGCTAAACAGCACATCCGAGCTCCCATTCAGGTGCTTCTTGTACGTCGTCTCCACACTCAGTTCGTTGCTGAACAGCCGAAGTAACGGTCTGCCTTCACGTCCAGCGGTGCGATTCGCTTCCATAGCTATCCATTGGAGGAACCACGGGTATGATTTGTCCCGTGAGGGTATTTCAAGCGACACGACGAGACGTCGTTGAGCCAGGGAAGCGAGCACGAGGCCGCCTTGACGGAGGAGTGTAAGTGCTACACCTACGCCCTGTTATGAACCAGTCTAAGCCATAGAATTTAAAAGAGATATGGCCAACAAGGCATACCATGAGACCGAATCCAGCAGAGAAGTAAGGGCTAAGAAACGAGCAGGAGGTCAGGCGCAGCTTGTCTGAAATCAGCTAAAGTCTTACTTGCCCCTCATAATACCTTCCAACAATGAGCCATTTTGACCGGACGAACTTCCTAAAGCTGGAGCATCGCTATTAGTCGAAGGTTGTGTAAGTGGCGACGAAGGTGAGGACGCGTCAGGAGAAGCGACCGATAGAGCGTCAGCCATTTTGTGGGAGGACGAAAACAAGTATTGGTCGTGAGATACATAGAGTTCACTTCAATTGCCTACAACTTCTTCATATCCTCGTTCCTTACCCGTGGCGCCAGTCAAATGAACTCGAAACGAATCAACCCTTTCGGGGACGATGAGGATGAAGACTTCTCTGGCCCTTCAGCTTGGGGCGCGCCCAAGGGAGTTTCTGCTGTGCCATTAGACCGCCCTCTGTCTGGATTGGGTTCAAAGGTCACGAGCACGCCGTTCGGAGAAGGAGCATCCGATATCTTGAAAGACACGATTCGGAAGGAAGCTGTCATAAGGTGAGAGAACATGTTCATCAGTCACATTTATCCGATTTGTCACGTTGACTGAACACGAATAACTCAGGGACATCTTTGCTTCGCAAGGCGATTTGAAAGGTATACATACCTTTTATGAGATCAATCACCGCATTTTGTCGTGACGTTCGACTCATTTCTGGTTGTTCAGCCCTCCAGGCTCGCATTCAGTCCGTGCAATCAGAAGTTGACAAACTTCGATCTGGGAATCAGACACTCCAGATGTACATCGAGAACCTCACGAAGCAGGCTTCGAAGCGTTGAAATACAATGATGTGCAAGTCGTCAACCACGCACCGCTAAACGTAGCATGAGGTGGATACAGGAGGGAAGCACACTGGCAAAGGAATATTCCCGATATATATACACCTGATAGCTTCTCGGGCCGGAGCGTGTCGACGCGGCATTCAGGTTCCGACTCGTCAAACGGAATAGAGTGACAAGGCGGTACGCTATGAATACAGTGGGCTTCTGATAAGCTCGTCCCCGGGACAATGCCGACAGGTGGCTTAACACGTTCTGACTACCATCATGGACTCAGAATAGAGAAATAAGTTGGCAGATGGAAGATGTGGGCTCAGCACTCATATTTATATCTGTCGAACTTCACCCGCCTGTCTCACATGTTACATCCCCTGCTTGAGATCCTATTATCGGCACTCATCCAGTCCTTTTGGTCTAGTTTGGTATATCGTACCGCAAATAAACTCCATCACACGCCCAACAATATATTGGGTAGTCGGTCAACAATCGGCCATCGGCCTAAGCAAGGTACTTGTACCGTGCCCTCTTCGTGTGACAAGTGCCAATTGCCCACCAGAAATTAAAATACAAAAGTAGTTAACCGATCGGATTATTGACGTTGGTTCTTGTACCAGCCTCAGAATGCAATGCAGCATAGCCGGTCGTGGGATAAAGGGCAGGCGATGGATAAAGTATTAATGCGGAGGCATTAGCATATGAGATCTCTCAGCTGAAACACCAGGTCAGCCATAGCTTCAACCGGAAGGGATTCGGAGCCGTTCCCACCTCGTCACAGAGGTCCCCAATCATGGGGCGCTCCTCTGGTTCGAACGCCCAGCAGCGCCGGAATAAAGCCCATAAAGGGTGGCCAATAGGTAATTCTGGGTAGTCTTTTGCGTCGGGAGTATGGCCATTGAGAAGGGCCATTGTTACTTTGTATTCATTCTTGAGGTTCACAAAGGGGATCTTTCCGGTCATGATCTCTGGAAGCGACGTTGCGAGCAGAAGTAGTCTTAGTGAGGAAAGAAATAGAAGGGTTGTAGGACATACCTAAGCCGAGGGAAGCAAATGAGTATATATCGCTCCTAGTACTGCAGGGCGACGGAGCATCTTCGTCCTGATCCAGAACCTCGGGAGCTCTCCACCGCGATGTTCCGCGTCCAACGTTGGGAGTGATAAACATCCCCGCCACGCTGCTTTGGGAGTCTTGCACAAACTTTGAGAGACCAAAGTCGCACAACGCGACTTCTCCATTAGAATCGATCAAGACATTCTCCTGAAAAAAGAGCCCGCATAATGAGCGAGACATACCATTCATAGTAGAATTCTCAGAGGCAGGGTACTCACAGCTTTCAAATCCCCGTGAACAACAACTGGATCACATGAATGCAAATACCGTAATCCATCCGCGACTTGAGATAGCTGGATGCACACTGCTTTTCAGTCACTCTGGAAGCCTGGGCTTGATATGGACGAGCTGCGTACCAAGACCTTTCGACAAGCGAGGCAGAAACTGGGAAATTCTTGAAGGTACTGCCTAACATTCCCGAAGTCATACCAAGGACTGATTAAAGACGGCCTGTCGTCCACAATAGCAAAACCGCTGAGTTGGACCACATGCGGATGGCTTAATGAGCTCCAGAGATGCACCTCTCGGAGAAACCGCTGTTGAAGATGCTGTTAGACTTCAAGGGTGTTGGTGGAAACAGTCCTTGCATCCTCACCCTACAGAACCTATCCGTCTCTTCGGCGTTTTGATCATAGGTCCCTGTAAGCCGAAGCGCCTTTATAGCTACCTAAAGGCCAAAGTATGGTAAGTGCCCTGATATACAGAGCATATGATAGAACTTACTATGCGGCCATCAGGGAGTAGCTTTCCACGAGAGACATCGCTGAGTCCGGAGAAGATCATCTTCGTGCTTACACCGGCCTTGCTGATCCGATCCGTCAGGTCAGCCACTCGAAGTCCTACCCAAAAGCAACAGATATAATTTGGCCTACAGCCGCATGCACGGATGCTTGGACTTACCCAAGAAGCGCACCAGGTACCGTGCCCAGTGAAGCCGAACACCGGCTTGATCTTCAGTGTCCCCGCACAATGTATTAAATAGTGTATACAGCGTACTTCCAGTCGTAGGGCGCTCTTCCGATGCGAAACGCCAACAAAGGCGGAATAAGTCCCAGAGTTCGTCCGAAGCAGATAGTCCAGGAAATTCTTGTGGTGTAGGGGTGAGGCCAGCCGTTATGGCTTGAATGGCCTTACGATTGAGCTTGAATGTGTCGAATGGCATCCTCCCCGTCATGATTTCTGCGGCAAGTACCCGCAGATAAGTCTTTATCAGAGGCAGATAAGGGGTTTATAACTGACCCAATCCCATCAATCCAAGTGCAGAAACATCCCTGCCCTTCCGTCTCAACAGAGAGTTATCTCCATCTCCAATGTGCATACCACCTTGTTTGTCACCTGATCCAGTAGCAGGATTCACTGAGGCCGCTGGTAACGGCGAGACCTCTTCCGGCGAAAAATCGCAGATGACCGCGTCTCCGGTGTGTCGGATCAAGATATTTCCCTGTGTGCGCGCCAAAGTTTAATGAAGGTGCAACGTGGGTACATCGGAGAAATCTACGAACTGGTCGCAAGTCTCCATGAATGACTGGTGGATTGAGAGAGTGTAAATAGTTCAACCCTTGAGCGGTTTGTGCGATCTAATCCAATCACCAAACCGCAAGCGCTCCCTATTGAGTACAGATGTCGCTAGCATAGGGTGATGCAAACGAACCAGAGTTTCACGTCGTCGGCGGCTTAGTTTCGTGTCCAGGGAATATTGTCCTAAGTCTCCCGAAGAATCCCATGAGAATCGATAGATATGCTCCTGCTCGGAAACTCCAAGGCGTCGCTTCTTCAAATGTCTTAATTCAGCCATAAGTTGTCGGGCACCTTGGCCGATACAGATATCAGCAGTTAATTCTTGAGTTGCCTGACCACCACAGAAATGAGTATTTATGTGGCATAATTACACCAAAAAGTGCACTGACTTTCTCCTTATTTGTGCCCTTCCTTTTCCTTTTCAACTTGATAGTGCTGAAGGCACCAGTAGGAAGAAGGCGGAGGTACTGAGTAACCCGGATCCCCGGATTCGAAACGTGGCCGACCTGAGGAGTCCATTTGATCATAGCTTGAGAAGTGCCGGAGGTGCCATCAGTATCGCTCATGATGGATCCTGTGAGAATCGGCAATAAGATACTGAATTGAACATGGCGACCTTTCTTAAGATCCCCGTCTTAGCAATAGAGTTTAATGAGCTGGCCTCTGGCCTCTAGGTCCCAAAGGATCATTGCTTGATCATTCTCAGTCATGATACAATCAAGCCTTAAAGGGGGCGGCATTGGCAGGAGAGTGAACATTCGGTACATCCTCGCACATTGCACCAGCTCGGCAACCGACCCAGGCATGATATGCTTAGACAACTAGTCTTCATGCTACACGCTAGACCGAGGAACACAAGTGAACGCTTCGTCTCTCATGCCAATTGCAGTTATGGTATCGCGGCTCGCGTTAAAGGAAGGAGAGAAAGGGAAAAGCTGTAGTTTTCGGCGAGGCACCCACGTTGTTCGAACCTTGGTACTTCCGAAACACGCCGTTTCCACCTTCAACCACGACCTTCAAACGCCGCGTAAGTCGCCTTCTTTAGGTACATTAAGACATATGAAGGCTGGCCAGTGCTAAAGCCTGGAAAAGCTTGAGGCTATGCTATCTTGGTACTGAAACAATACCAACACGTGGGTGATGCACCGAACTTGCATTAAATACCTCGCTTGGCGTGTTGCAGGCAAACTCACTTCCGACGTTCTCCCCTTGATTCTACCTACACCTCTCCGCAGCAGCAGCTCCAAACCAATCCACCAACCTTGCACTTAACTACGCTCAAACGGACATACTATTTAGCAATTGAATTGAGGTCTCGATGGCAGACAGACCTGGTCTTTCGAGATCGAGAACGATGGGAGGAGTCGGGAAGACTGGTGAGCAACCAAAGGCCCCTCCTCAAATCGAACGGCATCTGGCTGCTCTTACGACTCGCTTCTGATTGCGATTGGCTTTCGCACGTTCTCTTAATTAGGCGCTTCTTCCTCCAGAATGGCCGAATCATCGAAACCGCTACCAATGGCACCAGTGGCGACTCGGAAACCGCATCGCTCAAACACCACCGCATCAGCTGGCCCTCGGGCATCAACGTCCCTCAATAGGAGTCAAACAGTTAAAGTGCCCGTCATCAATCCAAACCCCGCCGCCGGCATCGGCGCTACCACCATAAACCGAAGTCAATCGATCAAGAAACCCGTTCAAGCAAACACGGCTGGTACTACAAATTTCAGCAGACCCCAACCAGGCCGATCTGGACTCGCTGCCGCTGGAGATCCGTCACGACCGCCAGTAGCGGCTGTCAAGCGTAGCAACACCACGCCTTTGACACGCACTGTGCCTGCTATCAGCGCACAAAAGACAACTATCCGCCTCCCTCCCGCCACACAGCCTCGGGCCGGGACCTCCGGCAGCGCACAAAAACCACCAGCACCGCCTCCGAAAGGACCTCTAGGCCGATCCAAGAGCGAGAGTCAGAAGCCCGGCTCGGCTGGCTTTTACAAGAATAAGAATGAGGCCATCAACGCTCTCAAAGCGCCTCTGCCCGTAATACCACAAGGGGCTGTCGCCAAGAACCTCGTACTGGTAGCGGAGCCGAATGCCACGGTCCTGGACAGCGGGTTACCCAACATCACATCGAACCATGTTGTCCGCGTTGCGGAGAGTGGCGGGTTATGCATGCAAGAAGCCCAACGCGCTCTGTACGGACGACATATCCCTGCCTCACAACGAATCAACTGGCATCGTACCGCCGAGGACGACCAGAACGTCAAGGGCTTATTGGAGTGGATTGAACGAACCCGGTGGGGCTTAGCAAGTTTGGGACTCCATAAGTTCTTAGCTACTAAGTCGAGGGGAGCCTTGGTTTTCAACGTACATGGGAGATTGAAGAGTGATCCCGATACACCCGCTGTGGATTGGATGACTTGGGAGGATGCGAGGAGGACGTTGGATGGACAATTGCAGAATTATATGTCAACATACGATCCAGCGGCTCATGTCCTGATTTTTGTGATGAGGGTGTCGCCGACAGGGGATAGTGTGCGTGTCTACTTCCAGTTATCATTGCCAAAAATTCAAGCTGATAATGGGTCACGCCTTCTCAGCTCAAGATTTGGGGGAAGAAGATTGGCGTACCCGCGTCCTTGCCCGTCACATATGAAAAGGAGATCAAAGCAATTAAGAAAAAGTTGGATAAGAAGAAATCCCCAATCCTGTCATCGTGAGTCTTCTGATCGCGCTGCTCGCTATTGTTGGACCCACTGACATTAATCCTCCCTTTGAGTCACAGAGACTTGCAAGATGAAAAACCCGTAACTCGAAGTAACTCGATCGCCCGATGGTTCAAACGGAAGTTGTCGTTATGATTTCTCCCTGTCTCGTTGTATGGTTTGTATTGCAACTGTATAAGTCTGCCGTTTTCCATTTCCCTAGACTCTAATCTGTACCCTTACGACTATCTTTTCATTCTCCCTTCTATGTGGTATTCACGGCTCTGTCACCGTTTTGGCGTATGTATACTAATAAATTATAATACAATGTGTCAAAGATCTGCTATCACTTGAGAGACGCATCAGACGATCAACTGACGGCAACCAGCTAGTATCCCCACGTACCTCGTTGCACCCAAGCGAAGCGGGGCGATGCAATTATGCGCCGGCATGGTCCGGCTGACTCTCAATACCTTTAGAGCGCCTGCAGGTAAACTCGCCTCAAGCTTCCTCACCGCAACATGGGGTTAGTGTCTATGTACGCAATTCGAGTACTACTCGGATTCCATCCCAACAATATGCACTACTGCGGCTGATGTCACTCTTCGACCGCCTGGGGTTCACGGACATCTCCACCGACTAACCCTGCATTAGCGCTCGTGGTGGTGCAATTGTACCACTTACAAACAACTTGACGTAATGACTTCCACACCTCTCTTGGTACGTTCAGTCACTCGGAATCTAGCACTTGGTTTCCAATCGTACTCATTCAGAATCGCAGGATGATCTGAAGAGGGAGACTCTTAAATGGTTTATTCACCCTACCGCCTTGAATGTTGAGGAGCGCACTGTCTCCTATGGAGGGTACAGCGACGTTCACCGAGGAACACTCCAAAGAAATAACGGCAATGATGCTTTAGTGGTAGTGAGCCATGCCGGACATTTACTTCATGACTTGCCCCTTTGACAAGTAGAGCGATCCAGGTTGCTATCAAACAACTCAAAGGCACGGATGAAGGAGAACTGGACGACAGATTCAACCCTTTGATGGTAAGTATATCTAGAGCGGTCAAACATCCTGTGTAGCGGCCACTAACTGTTTATCACAATCCACCGTCCTTAGAACCTTTTCCGGGAAGTGCTTCCCTGGGCGCGTTTACCCAGTCAAGCACACATTATGCCATTCCTGGGATATTCTTTCGATGGTGTTGGTGCCTCGCTCATCAGCCCCTGGTATGGCAATGGCAACGTGGTGAATTATCTCAAACTCCACCCAGATATTGACCGTAAGCCCCTTGTGAGTCAAGATGCAAGGCGCTTATACACTGTTCAGCGCTGATACGTTCAACGGAAAGATTGTCGAGGCAGCACTGGGCGTTGAACATCTACACTCTCAGAAAATCCCCATAATACATGCAGACTTCAAAGCCGTAAGCGGTTTTGACATCCCTCATTGGTGTGGATGCAGCTCTGACGTATTTTGCAGAAGAACGTGATGATCGATGATGAAGGGCACGTTAGAATAGGCGACTTTGGACTTGCTCAGTATTCTGCGGTTAACCCTAGCGGCCTGTCAACGACTGTCCACGACCTTCGGGGTACGTTTCGATGGATAAGCCCCGAAGTATTCACTGGAGGGCCTCACTCTACACAAAGTGATGTCTGGGCATTTGGCTGTTACATCGGCGAAGTGAGCAAGTTGCATTCAATTCCATTCACCATAAATGCTCACTAAACACATAGGTTTTGACCGGAGACGTCCCTCTCAGCGGCCTTCCTAAATTCCCATTCGTGCAAGTACTCTTAAAAGAAGACTATAAGTCCAAGATGCTGTTCCCCCAAATTGGGGAAGATCATCCTGTTCAGTTCCTCCTCGGCGTTTGCTGTGCTCAACAGTCCAGCAGTCGATGGAGAATCAAGGCCGTCCGTAAAAAGGCCGAATCCGTACGTGCGCCATGCTTTTACGTATTATAGCGTTACTCAAAACTTGTGCAGATGCCCTCGGTTCAGTATAACGCAGTCGTAAGTACTCAGGTTTTGAGAATGCCATGCCTTCCAATTTTGGCTCATCGGATATTTAGAAATCTCCGCCCAACGATACAGTCCTGTCAGTTAACCCCAGCTACATTGGCAATAGCCCTGAAGAAGTGGCCAATGAGGCAGCCCCTTTTCTGGTGAGGTGCCCTATTGGCTCAAGAGGACATTACCTGAATGTGCATAATCTCTATCACATTCTAGATGGAAGGCCATCTCAAAATTGGCGAGCGTATTCAGGCAGGAGACTTGTTCGACACTCACCGGGGAGAGTGGACCCCACCCCATCTCAAGAAGCCGCAACAGGTTAAGCATACCATCTTCCCCTAGGCTCTGCGAGCTCTGCAGCTATGCTGAACGAAACCCGTTTAAAGGTTGCCGTTGAGAAACTCAGGGGCGATATCAACATGACCAAGGTGAGTCGCTAGTATATTATAGCGTTTGGGCGCACCTCATAGTTCTTCTCAGCGCTTCTTGGGCCAAGTCCGAGATTTCCGTAACCTCCATCACCCCAATGTACTGCCCTTTCTAGGGATCATTTGCTCACCACAGGTCTGCCTTATTGCACCTTGGTGCACAGGCGGAGACATCACTGAATATCTTGAGCGCCACCTCGATGCCGACAAACTACTGTTTGTGAGTCGTCGTATCTCTCCGATGACCCCGAATTGTTGTTCATTTTTAATATCCAGGTCTACCATATTGCAAACGGGTTGGACTACTTGCACTTGCAAGACGTCGTTCACGGTAACCTGAAACCCGTAAGCCCCATCAGCCAAGTTACACTCATGCGCTGACGTACATATGCTGTGTCCCTCAATCTAAGTCTAATATTCTGGTGAACTCACAAGGTACATATGTGGGAGCAAAATTTTTGTTGTTTCTAAATGTAACCACCTTCGTAGACGAAGCGGTCGTTTCGGATTTTCGCTTGTCCTCGCTTGACGAGGCGCGGCGGTCGGGGCAAACGTTATCATCGTTCCAGGAGTTTCGGGACTACCGGTACCTGTCACCAGAGGTTGCGTCTGGCCAAGGGGACAAGCCTGCGAGCGACGTTTACTCTTTTGCGATGGTCGCGATTGAAGTATGTATTGTTTCCTTGCACTACCAGCTTTAAAAAAAAAACTGACAACCAGCATACCTAAGATACTTTCAGGTATCGCCCCACACAAAGAATACACTAAACAGGGTCGAATTCGTGATGAGGTCGTCAACGGCAGAATGCCGTTGAAGGATGCCCACCCATCTGTAGACGATTCCTTATGGGACCTGTTGTCTCCGTGTTGGTGTCAAGAGGCTGGGAAGCGACCGAATTTCACACAAATCAGGAGTGCGCTACGGAAGGCATGTCTCACTCAACGGAGTCCCTTCTGGAGCTCGTTAGTTGAAGGAATGCTTCCTGAGGGCGGCCCACCCCCGGCAGCTGGTGGCGGTAGTTTCCCCGGAGGGAGCGGGAGATCCGACGCGCACGCTTCGCCCGATCATGGCATCGAGCCTGACGTGACCCCACACGGTTTGGAGCATGAACCGAATGGGCTGGGGCTCGTTGTATCTGATTTCTTGTTCACTTTGTCACCTCCGGTGAGCGGCGCAGGGACAGATAACCTCGATCTGAGCCACAGATTGGTCGACGCTCTATCGATATTAGCGGACCTCCCTCCCTCATCCACTATCGCATCTTCGGTGGGGGATTCCCCTGTTAGTGACCTACCGCCCATAATTCAAGCAGCCGTAAAACCGGCCCAAAACAACTCCAACAGAGGCGGGTCGGTTAACTAGTCGCAGTATCAAAAGGCCGCTAACGATGATGAGCCATTTTTAAAAGATATCCACGCGACTCCACCTACTCCCACTTCAAGCCTGGCCATTGCACATCATGCCCGGCGGAGGTCGATCAGCCCTGATTATCTATCTCGCAGAGGTCATCCTCTTCCCTAGATGATCTTGCTACGCTGACCCCCTTCAACGCTTGACCAGCCGGCTGTGTATCATCATAAATTAAAGGTTTAGGAGAACTTGTGCCGATGAAAGAAAAATCTGTAGCTACTAAGAATTATGTTGTCATACCTGTTGTACCTGCTGTGACATTAAAGGAGATCGCCGCTCAACCTTAACGGAAGGAAGGATGAACAACTCAGCAACGACAAAGTCAATACCTAAGCATAAGCAAAATGCGCGCGGGGGGCGGGGAAAGTCAAGGTCAGCGCCAGAAGCAAAAGCTCCCACAGCCACAATTCAGCAGACTCCGCTCATACCCACTCCCCCGACCGAACCCGCTGCTGGTATCGATGTTGCTTCTAAAGGCGAAGGCGATGACGATGACGACGACGATGAGGCTGACTATCGGTTCCGTAAACGACGCATCGAGAGTAACTTTTCACGATACGGTACGCTTCGATGTGCGGTCAAACCCTTCTTGCCCTGGTCCTTATCATCCAATACGTTTTAAGACCATGACTCAGATGAGGACGACGCTACCAACGAAACATGTGATGCCACCGTAGACTCGGATGATAATCCTGACGAGGAGGACACGGCATGGATAATCAACAAACAGAAGTCGCGGATTGACGCTGAAGCCGAAATCCAATATGGTGGTAGACAAACGAAGGAAGATTTGGATGATGTGGACACGTCATTGAGGAAATTCGCGCTCAGAGGGGGAACGCGGCAGGACTCCAAGTCTCGAAACCTATTTGTGGAACCGCCAGACTCCATGGCTACCTTACGGCAAGATGCTGCACAAGCAAGCACACTTAGAGGTAAGCTCGGAGGATAACTAAAAACCTGGCGTTGTCTGGTTCAGTTACTTGCGGAACTCTATAGCATCTGCAAATCGGTTTCGTGATAACAAGCCAGCTCTCGAAGATGCGGCACGGATGACGACAGCGAAGCGTAGAACAGAGTCGTCTACGAACTCGTTGCCCGATAAAGGTATGTAAATACAGCCATTTTAGAGGAGAATGATTGCGCCCATCATCGCCTTTTTGCATAGCCGCCGATGATCAAAGCTTTCTGGACTCTCTGCTCTAAGCTACTATACAGAGTAGATAAAATAGATCGTTACCGTTCCTAGGAGATGTCACATTAGCGGATGTAAGAAGGATATCTGAAAACGCGGCCCTCTACCGATCCTCATGTGCACGGCCGAAGCAATATGCAGGTGGACCCCTGTAGACCCAGGGGCAATTTTCCTGGGATTTGGTCCATAATGCTAGGCTCAACCTGCGCTATCTTCGTGCCGACCACGGTCTGCAGCTGCCAACTATTGCAAATCTGGGTGGTTGATTAGGAAGATGCTCTCGGATTGGAGCTAAATACAAAAATGAATCTAAATTTGATTTAGGGGGTTGTGCGACGGAATGTCTAAAATAGACTGATTGGCGTCTCAGGGCGCTCATGACCGACTTGGCCTAGATCCTGAACACCGCCGATCAATTCTTTTCTGGCAACTCCCTCCTTTTCTATCACCAAGCCTCTGGGCTCTACGACGAACCGACCGACCTTGAGGTCCGTGCATCGATAATGCTCTAAGCTCTCGAGGCACACTTTCTTACTTCTGAAGAAACGCCACATTCTCAAATACTGCTAGGCCTCGCGAGCTAATCGTCATGTGTCCCCATGCATATCGGATCAACATTGTCCTTCGGGCTGATCGATCGATCTTCTCAGGATCGAGGCCCCTAGGGGAGTTAAGCATATGTAAAGGCTCTGAAATCTGCGTTGTATCTGCAATCCATCACTCGTCTCTACAACCCCAAGTATGCGAACAACCTACCTTAAGCCTCTCGTCAGTCGATGATTTCTGACATTGCTTTTGACAGAGAAATAATGTCCTACACCATCAATATTGATCTCAAAAATAGTGGCAAGCTCGCTGTTGACGATCAAGCCGTTGCGGACGGCAGTGCCGCGTGGTCGGGAGAGGGCCTATTCGACATGTCGCTCAAGCTCACAATGGCCTCGAGCGGCAATTCTGGCGCTCTCCTCTGCCGAAGGTCTAAAGATGGGGACTCCTGCTGCATCGTCCTCGGCGTCCACAACTACGCGCCTTGGTGCAACATCGTCACCGATGTTTCACCCTCTGACACTGCCTCAGGTATCTTACTCTCATTCTATGCTGGTGGATCTAGGCGCTCGGGCTGGGTGCAGGTGGTGGAAGAGAGAAAGACGACTTCAAAGGGAACTTCGGTGCAAGTCAAGTTCACCAAAGTGGATGGAAATTCGTTGAACGCCGAAATCAATATCGCTTGAATATCTCTTGTATGTGGTCAGAAACTCGAGGCCTGTACTTAATACAAGAGTTGAATTGATTAGAGTAAGGCCCGCAGTTGACGTCTCGCCCCCCTGCTAATATAACTCAGTTGCAAATGTAGTAGTTCGATGCCCTGCCTGTGAGCCGTGTTACCTAAAATAGCGTGAGCTTTGTATTTGGCCTTCATGCCTTCACTTGTCATTATCTGAACCTCCGCCAAGCTGTCTCTTGTCGGCCTTCGCATCAATAGACTATATAGGGGTATGACCGACCAAGGTACAAGGCCTTCTCGCGGTAGAAAACTGCAAAATCCTCCCCTATGGAAGTCTGATGCAGGTCTCACTTCCTCCTTCGGGGAGCTCAATCGTGCTTCCCACCGTCGGAAGTAGCCGAATACAATCAACCTCACAATTTTGACCGTATCTTATCAATCCGGGCCGTGTCTGCGGCACTGCGACCCCTGACCGATACTTCTGCCCGATATCCAAGAATATCGCTTAGATATCTCAAGCATATAAGGCTCTGGAGCCTAAAACCGTACTCTCTGTAATTTACCTCTTCCATCTACAACCGGGTAAGCGGACGACTTGCTCTAAATTTTCCCGTCAACGATGGCTGACTTCGCCTTAGCAAATGAACAATGTCATATACCATTAAAGTCAATCTCACCCAAAGCGGTCACCCTTTCACTGTTCGGGATCAAGCCGTGCGACATAACGGTGGAACATGGGAGGGGGAGGGCCTGTACGACATGTCGCTCACACTCAACATGAAAAACAGCGGCTTCGCCGGAGCGTTGCTCTGCCGAAGGGCCAAGGATGATGACTCCTGCTGCATCCTCGTTGGAGTTGTCGGCTACAAACCTTTCTGCGACGTTGTCACCGATCTTTCACCCGACGATACTGCCGTAGGGATCATAGAGACAGTCTATGGCCGCTCCAACTGGGTGCGAAAAGCGAAGGAGACCAAGACAACGTCGAAGGGAACTGTGGTGGAAGTTGGATTCCTCAATGTGGATGGAAATTCGTTGAACGCAGAGATTAAAATTACTTCCTGAATTCTGGCGTCTATGGATTCTAAGGGAATTTGAAGCAATGTAATGGATTTGCGGATCAAACTGAATAGAGCGACGCGACTTCTATGGCGGATATCTGCGAGCGAGATCCTTCAGATATATTGTGGTCAATCAATTACTATTCGGTCATTCAACGGGAACAAGTGGAGTGCTTCGCGCTCTAAACACAGAAGTAGCCGCCAGGTACGACAGCCCATTCTGTGGTGAAGGAGAAATTGGCCTTCGATGATCTTTCTTTCAACGTACGACTAATATCAATCTTCTCAGCCCTGGGTTGTGTACAAGCACTTATGAAACTCGGGTGCTGACGTCACAGTCGTAACACCTCCCAAACACCTAGCCCCTAACTCCCGCACAATACACTCTGCTTTAGCCTCCATTCATCCAAGTTTTTGTTCACTGGTCTTTCGCCCGATGATATCATCGTAGATATCTCTATAGTGGCTCGAAGAAAATGCAACTTGAAATGTGGATTTTAGATTGGCCAAGCGCCAAGATAAACCTGTTCTAGTGCGCAGTCCGTCATGGCTCCAGATCGGATGTTATCCGGCGGATGATGTTCAACAGCGCTTCAATCCGGCACTCGTAATGCAAGAGTAAAGTAACTACTTGAGGAGGAGTTTATTCGGCTTCGAAAGCTTCTCAAATAACCATAAACTGCATGGTTAAAGGCGCTCAGCAACAGAATGGCGCCATGTCCAATCTAGATAATTTGAAAATCTGATAGTAGCCGGATGGTGTACGAGGGAATCTCCCTCCCCCAATGAAAAAGTGATGCCTGTTACCTTCCTGAAGAAGTAATGGGTTATTCAACAATACCTGGATCGACGACCAGAGCATTTTCTGGGTAGGGCTGGTTGGCGAAGTAAATTTGCTTCCATACTCACTACTTAAGCAACTCATCGCAAGCGTTTGAGACCAAAGTCCATAGTAACATCGACCGCCCATATTGGTCATCCATCTGTCCCTAGATCCGCAAACTGTGGTTGCTGGGTCCGCAGCATAATACGAATCATCGTAGCCTTCAAGATGACGCCAGAAGGTCTGATTAGCTCCGCCACCCGTGCTCTTGAAGATAATCGGCAACTTTGACTCTTCCAGGTAACGGGAAATTAGTGAGGTATTGATGAGAGTTGTGTCGCAATTGGGTAGCTTACAGATCATCCAAATCAAACTGTTCATTTGCAATATTTTCTTCCGCGCCTTCCATGCAGGTCCAGTAATGGCCGGGTACACCATCGAAGAGCCCAAACTGAAGCTCCATAGAAAGAACATATCGCACGAACAGCCTGCTCTCAAGTACCTCAAGTCAGCATATCGCCTCTTATGGTTGGGGCCTAATTGCACGCACCTCAGGTGTTTGTTCCGCTCAGCTTCTGAATAAACACGACGAAGGCCCCATGGATTAGCAGCCGGTCTGTGGAGCAGATTGATTGAGCCGCAGATCCCCTTGACCGTCGCTCGACCTTGATGTAGGTCGCGCTGAATCGCCCACTTGATTAAACCTATGCCCCACGCCTTTTCTGGTATCTGCGGCGGGCCGGGCTTGCGACAAGCGACTTCAGAAAATTTTAGCACTTCCGGACATTGCATGAGTTGCACCAGGTCCCACTTTCTTCGTCCGTTGATACCCATGCTGGCAACAAACTCGCGGAACCATGGGGTAGATACCTTCTTGAATCGGGGCTGACTTGAGGATGGGTCGGATACACTATTGCTGGCCGGAATGACCGGAGGGATGGGCCGAGCAAAGAATGTGTCGCATGTATTGCAGGTATGGTTCGGGGTGAATGATTCCCCATGGACCCCCGTCTCTTGTACCAGCTCGCCTGACGGCGTCATCAAATTTGCTCCTTCTCCTTTCCGTCTCCATGGTCGTGACGAGATTGAAACTTGTTCTTGATTCATTGATTGATTGCCTGCGAGACGCCGATCCTAAGCTTGGAGATGGAGAACATACAAATATTTGTACATCTCGTAGGCGAGTGCTTTTCGCTCCCCGTAGTCCGATAGTCCAGAGGTTCTGCGCGACGGATCCATCTGTTCATATCCGATCTGAAGCTCCGTTGCAGTTGAATAAGCACATGGCGCCTCGTCAATCATGCCAAGCTTCTGCAAGCGTTCTTTCAAGACGTGTAGTTCGTCGACCAGAGACACTACTGATGTATGATCGTACACCAGCTGAGGCAAGGTCGCAAGTACTTGAGCTTGGGTAGACCAAGAAGTATCAGTCCATGGTCGTGGTGTCGGGTGGTTGAGCTTGCATGTAATCTGCTTTCCCAAAACGAATTTGATCTAACGAGAGTTTAAAAATATATATACTTCAACACTGATGCAGTGTTTAGTGAGAGCTGATGCTCGTACCAATGGCAGAAGTTGGAGGTAGCATTGACTGGCGTTTGGTCGGCGATCCATCTCATGGTCCCAACATTGCCGAAGGATCCAGTCCAGCCCCAAGGGATACCTTAAGTTCGCAAGTGATTCTGGGTGGCAACCTTCCCAGACTTTTTTGAATACTTGGACATCGGCCCGAACATCAGCATATGGGATGATGTCCTTCAGGATCTAGTCGAGTGTGATCTATCAGTGGATTCTCTGATCGATATGGCTCGTTTATTTTTACTGACTTGAAGAAACAAGCATCCCCATGACCACATATCACTGGGAAGAGATTTTTCCTCTCCATCGAGTACTTCAGGACTGCTGGATCTGACGGAACCCTTGAAGGCCGTCCCATCGCTGGTAGTTAAGCCAGTGGAATCATTCCCAAGGGCCGTCGCAAGGCCGAAATCACAAAGCATTGCATCGCCTAAATCATTAACAAGAACATTATCCTTCGTGGTTGATGTCATCTAACTGGTCAATCCGGTACAAAACAGATCAACTGTGATGTACTTACCCCCTTCAAATCGCCATGACAGATAGGAGGGCTCCTACTGTGAAGATATGCTAACCCATTTAATGTTTGCATGGCCTTGACCGGAGAGCCCGCGTATGAGCAAGCGGTGCGCGAGAATCGATAAGGCGAAACGTGACAAACCAAATGAAGTCTCCTGGGCTCGCTGGGTTTCTTCTCCGTAATATACTTGAGAATGCTACCATGTGTTGCTCGTTGAGATATGAGCATAGCCTCGTCTAGGGCCTGCGAAAGGTGAAAGCCAACGAATGGAAGTATATTTCGATGCGACAGCCCTGCCCAAACCTTGAATCATGTTAGCTCCCGGACCTGAGCCACTCAGATTTATCAGACCTTCATCTCGCGAACCAGTCGCTATGATGGACGACGAAATGAGTGCTTTACATGATATTAAGAGAAAATAGTTGCTAGTACTCACAAATGCCGCAAGAAGGTCCATCGTCTCGCACCGGGAACGCAATGTCTTCACGGCCACCACGATCGGTGAGCGGCCCGAGCTTGCCTGCTGTAACTCTCCAATCCGTACGGTTCCGAATCCACCAAATCCCAGAACCTCTTGCTGGAAAACAAGATCAGAAGGATGTATTCGCCAATGGTTGAGCCTGGCGACCTCTGCATCCTATAAGATCATAATTATTGGGGAGGGCACAACTAGCAAGCATAGAATAAACTCACTAGGTGAGTGCGTTCGAGCACGATCGTTTCCATTTTGCACAGTGGTTGGGAACGCTTGAGCCGAGTTCTTTGCACGTAGCGCAATCCCCCTGTGAGCCTTTATAGTAACGAGACGATATCACAACCTCAGGGTGCCGTCCGAGCGTCGGATGTTGCGCGCTTCTCCGTTGGCAGGGCATCGCATGCGTATCCAGATTCCAGAGTGACACTCACAAGCCAGCCTGTGTCTCAATGGGGTTAGCTCATATCACGCATTAAGAGATGACCAATCAATTACATAGCCGCCCATATATTAAGGCAGCGCTAGGTCGACTCAGAAACTTGAACCTGTTCGACATACGAAAATCCGAAATCCGAAGTCCCCGTCTCCGCTGTTCCCCCATAGTACCAACTCATTGTACGTCTGCAACCACCGCTACACTCGCTGCTGTCGACTACAGGCCGGTACGGAAAAAGCCTATCCTGTTGTGAGAGCCTTGGATCTATACAGAATTCATCCCATTGATGATTCCTTCTCCAACTATTATTGATTTTCTCTTTCCGCCAAGGGCTAGTGTTTGCGCGCCTTTGAAGTGGGGGAATCAATTTATTAACCGCAATAGACGCCGTGCGCGCGCCCTTGAAGTCGATTTGGACACCGAACAGACTTTCCGTAACGGTTCACAACGCTACCTCGACACCAAATCTGAATCCACGTATCCGATACTTCTGACAGATACTCCTTCTGTCTCGGGGTCAAAGAGGTACGAGCGATCCAGGACACGGAACTGACTAGTTTATCTCGCCAACCAAGTACGCTAATATATATATATATCAAGGCTCTGAAACGTGAGCCGTACTCTCCATCCGCAATTCATCCTTTATCTCTACATCACCCACATCAGTACCTCCTCTCTCAGCGATGTCTCACATTTAGCTTCACGATAGATAGAAATAATGACGTACACCATCAAAATCCAGATCCTCCAAAGCGGCCAGCCCTATTCCATTGTTGATCAAGCCGTCTATGCCAATGGTGGGATCTGGGAGCGAGAGGGAAGCACGTCCACGCTCACCATTGACGACAACGGCACTTCTGGTGCGCTACTCTTCGCTAGGCCTCCACATCACTTCGGCCTCGTGATCGGAATCCACGATTTCAAACCTTGATGCAACATCGTCAACGATGCCACAGAAGGCGATACCGCCATGGGTATCTTGGGTACGTTCTACGCGGGTGGTTCCAGGACGAAAGGTCTGGTGCAGGTGATAAACAAGCAAAAGACGACCCAGTGGGGAACTTCGGTGGAGTGCCGATTCGTCAGCGAGGATGGAAATTCGTTCGTTTTCGAGGTCGACATTAAATCTTGAACGCTGTGTGGTTTTTTGTTTTGTTTTTTTTTTTTATAGATTTCTGCAGTGAAATGGAAAGATTAGTTTGGTTTGGATGTACGAATCAAGGGTGGTCTTTTGTGTGATTTTCGCTCACGCACGAAACGACGCGGAGAGCTTTGGCGGATCACGGTTTCTCAGCGAAGGGGGGACCCGTTTGTTGTCGAGGTCAACATTCAGTCTCGAACGCTGGGTCGCTCGAAGGTTAACGGAAAGCACGCCATCCGAGGTTTAAACCCATGACGAGTTCAGGACACCTCGCCGTCTCCGTGCTCCACGAAACGCACCAACGTCATCGCTTCAAAATCTGACATCCCACACCATTGGGTCTCTTTCCGGAGTTCCCAACTTCAAGCCATCAGTCACAGACTAGCGCAGTTATTTGGGGCGCTGAAGGGCACTGGTGTGGTTGAGAGTATGCTGCGCTAATACAAAATGTGTGACGGTGAACTGCGGCGAATGTGATGTGAAAGGGGAATCATGATGTCATCACACCTCCGCGTCACTGCGCCAAGTATAACCCGCACCACAAACAACAATGACCCTGCCACCTTGGTGCCTTCAAATAGCAGAGTAAACAGCATCCTTTCAGACTGCGCGTCACAAATATTCCCCTCCAGCTTTACACCATCCCCTCCTAAATCAACCGTTCCCAAATGGCTCACAGTGGATTTCACATCGGAACGTTCCTGCTCTTCGTCGCCGTAAGTGTCTTCCAAACATTTCCTTGATTCAGTCTAGTCGAAGCTGAGATTTTTCTTCGCATTTTTCATAGACGGTTCTCCTCATCATCTCATGCATCTCAAGTCCCGTTACTTCAAGCATCAGTAAGTACAACAACACTCTTAAGCACAGACATTCCTTGAGCTCACGTACACGTATTTATTCATACAGGCTTGATGAAGGTTTCTAACGGCGGCTCCTCCGTCAACTTTGGTACACTCGGATGGTGCTCGGGTGGATGCACGAACAATCGAGTTGGCTACGACGTTGGTGCGTTCATCCAACGCCCTTCCATCTTACCGTGTCTTTCAATGTGTTTACCAGTTGTTGTTATTAGCTGGCGAGATGGCCGCCGTTGGTGTCCCCGCCTTCTCTCATGGGAAGGCCAGGACCCTCAACGGCCTCACCAACGCGCTCATCTTACATGAAGTCGCAGCAGGAATCGCTGGCATCGCATTCATCCTCGCTCTCCTCTCCCATCGCATCGGGTTCCTCCTCGCGTCCACCGTTGCATCACTTGCGTGGGTCGTCACACTGGTCGCTATGGCCATCGACTTTTCTCTCTTCGGGGTGCGTTTTCACTTCCCTTCTCAGTCTTCTCGGTGCTAACGGTTCTTTGTTGTATTTTGTGATGCAGTCCATCAAGACACATGTTCATGACGCTCACAACGGTGCGGGCGCATCGTTCGGTGTTGGCACATGGACGTGCTTGGCCGCTTTCATCATCCTATTCTTCGCCACCATTACTACTTGCCTCGCGTGCATCACTGGAAGGAGGGACAAGTCGCGGAGGACCACCGCGTACTAGAGATTGTGACCGGTCTACAAGGATGGTTGACTTCATGGACACGTTCTTAGTTCGATGTGCTGCTTTGTATATTGTTGTATTTATGTGAATACCCTAAAATCTGATACCATTCATGTAGTCTTAATCTAATGTCGTCAAATGTACAAGTAGTCTTCCCTTGCCTTGGTGGGGGCACCGTGGTGTCGTGATGCGGGCTGAGACACCAATATTCCAACCAGTATAGATCCATTGATGGGTAATTCACTAGACTTGGCCATTGTGAATTGTATCAATGGCAGTCTCTGCTTCACAGTTCCTATCCGATTTTTTTTCCCTCTGACAGTCGCACCCAGCCGTTAGTCCTTCGATTTCCCACCTTAGAATGAGCTTAGAACATGGCACCCACGCTTCAAGGGATTGTATTGATTTCTCTCCTGTTCACTACTCCCATTGTCATCGTTGCTTGTTGATTTTTTTTTTTTTTGATGACTGGGTATGGGAATTCCTAATGAACGAGGCGGGTCCCCGTCTCCGGGAAACCACAACAGTCCGGGGTTTGCACCCGGTAAACCCATCCCAGGGTCGCCAACGGGCGGCCACCCATACAGCTCACCAGGGTTTTTCACCTGATTTCTGCGCCCAGACAGACGTGCGGTGCGACCCGCATAGGGTTTGTGTGCTTGTTGATTATGGGTCAAAGAGTGGTGATCAGTGTGATGAATCAGCAGAAGTAGATGTTCATCAACATTGGAACGCCACATCCAAAATTGACTGGCTACCATGGATGACTATATGGTACATATTCTCAGAAGGGGCTTCTAAGATAGCCAGATCTGAACCATCCTTGTCAGTTTATTCTCTTATTTACCGACTCTACCCCCTTTAATCGGCCATTGCATATACTGTGATATAGGAACGATCCAACGCTCACAGAGTCCAAGAGATCCAGGATCATGATGCGCTCATTCGACGACGCTTTGAAGACGTTCAGTGACGGCTTACACCGCCTCCGCTCCGCTAAGGCACAATATCATAACACCCTCCTCCCTATACCTCGCCTTCCAGACAACCTATTGGCTAAGATCTTCTCACTTGCTTTCTGAGGTGGAACTTCCGCTTCTCGGGTCGAGTTCCGGTGATCGAACGGAGGTGCGCATGTTGGCGACACTCGTGTTCGTTTGCCACGAATGGAGAGAAATCATGCATAATGCACCATCGCTATGGGCCTATATCAGTTCCTATCATCCCTGTAGAGCCACCCTCGAATGTCTGACCAGATCAGACCAGGTTCCCCTTCATATTTCCTTGGATTATCTCATCATCTACCGCGAGTCTCATAAGGGGTTCAAGACAAGGATACTCCAGGAGGTCCATCGATGGAAATCCGTCAAGCTATCTAACATGACGATGAAATCCTTCAAAGAGCTGGAACAGCAGCCAGCGCTACTCTTGGAGAATTTGGGTATTGAAGGGGACTTGGGCATGGCTGAAGAGACGTCCAACCCCTTTTGTGGAAGTGCCAGTAGACTCCGTCACCTCACCCTGATCAACATCAGAATCCCTTGGGAATCCAATCTCCTCTCTGGCCTGGGGACGTTGGATATAACCTATCTCCGAGGAGGTGGCCCTTCAGCCCAACAAGTCGTACATGTCTTGCAATCGTGTCTCGATCTCACTAAATTTGCACTCCACCTTCAGTTGTTACATCCGTGACCCACATCACTAGAAGCCTTCACAGTTGAACTCCCTCAACTTGAACACCTGTCCATAAACGCTCACCCGCTGTTGACTGAACATCTTCTTCGGCGAATTCGTATACCGTCGTGCAAGACCTTCGACGTGAACCAGATTGGAGCTACTGTACCCAACATTTCCGCCGCGATGGAGCATCTCGTTCCTGTCCTGCAGTCCATACTCCTTGACGCGAGCAAGCTGAATATTAACACCTTATCTCACACCTTGCGGTATGAAACCACAGCAATGATCGACAAAGATGATAAGGAGGAGGTGGGTGGCATACGCATTCAAATTTCAAGTGATCAATTTGACTTCATTTTGGATACCCTGTCTTGGCTGCTGGACAACGTACACCCCCCATCATTCTCCTCACCCGTCACCATGAAATCACCTCCACGCATGCGTTAACGCCTATCATTGACCGACTCCCCTCTCTCACGAATCTGAACCTCAATGTACCCGGCGCAACGGCCAAAACCATCGTATCGTATCTTGCCGAGCCTTTCAAGGTCGTTATAGACAGAACCAGAACGCATAGATGGCCACTCCCCAACTTGGAGGAGCTCTTCCTTGGCTGGTGTACTGATCTAGAGCCGGAGGTCGTACTGGCCTGCATACAGCGCCGCGCTGGGCGTGGTTTATCATCGGAGGGAAGGCGTGAACGCGGTGAAGAGCTACTAGCTGGCCTTATCAAACTCTGCCTTCCTCGTACGTCCTCGACCGCAGCAGTCATACTAATGTTTCCCGACTGCATAGAATTGCGTGGGCTGGAGGTGGAAGAGTTTTATCACACGGATGACCTTGAGGAATCCGTCGTTGACGGTGGCGATGACCTCACGGACGAAAGTGATGCTGACGGTATTGAAAATGCGGAATAGAACCTCGGCGTCGGTTCGGGACGTAGTTAAATGAGGTGCCATCGATGGCGATGACAAATATGTGGTTCACGTTTGATCGGAGTACACGAAATTAATGGCTGTTAAAGACAAGTTAAACGGATCATGTTCTCTCATGAGGCAGGTTCACTCGTTGATCCACATCACATCCAGATATGTGTCAATTCTTTAGTTGATACATCCATAACCGGCTCCTTCAAGAGCGCAATACATGAAGGTATTTCAAGAGATGATGATGATGTCGGCGGCGAGGCTGTTTCCGTCTGCTATCGTGAATCTGACTTGCACCGAAGCTCCCTTCGAAGTCGTCTTTTTGTCCTCCTGTACTTGCACCCAGCCCTGGTTCCTGGCGCCACTTCCGTAGAATGAGCTTAGGATACTCGTGGCGTCGTCGGAGGACGAAAGATCGGTGACGACGTTGCACCAGGGCTTGTAATTGTGGACGCCGAGGACGAAGCAGCATGAGTCGCCAGTCATTGGATTTCGGCAGAGGAGCGCGCCGGAAGTACCGCTGCCGCCCATGGTGAGCTTCCAATTATGGTAGGACAGCCCATCTTTTCCCTCCCACGTCCCACCGTTGGCATAGTGCCACACGGCTTTCTCCTCGATCATGAAAGGGTACCGGTTGCTCTGGAAGAAACCGACTCCGATGGTGTATGTCATTCTATTTTTCTATCAATGCCGCGACGGTTGGTCAGTACATCGTGGAGGATGGGAGAAAACTCATTGTAGCTTGTTTTCGCTTACTTGGTTTGTGGATATGGAGGGTAGGTTGGGATGGGATGGAGAGTCAAAGCGTGCATTTCAGAGCCCTTTTATACCTTGAACGTGTTGGGCGCAGATGCACGAGACCACCGGTGTTTTTTTTTTTGGGGGGGGGGGGATGCGAGTCAGAAGATATCGGTCAGAAGTATCGGCCAGAAGTATTGGGAGTCTGCATCCCAGGCTGCGTCGTAAGGCCTGCGTCCGAGTCGATCTCGCGCGGGCGCCGCTCGAACACGGCCAGGGGCAGCTGAGAAGATCGGACCTCAGAATCCATGACTCGCCCCTTCCCGTACACTGGATAGATCATATCATAGTTCCCAAGACCTGTCACATGGCATTTGGTTGATATTTTAAGTGGGCGGTATTTCGTATCGAATTGACGTTGTCTCACTGTTCTTCGCTTACATCTGCGCCGATCGGTACTGGTGGTTTGGAGTTGGGCTGCAAAAATAAGAGCGTCGCATTTGACTGAGTGTCAGCTCTCGCAAAAGCTGGCTCCGGGTTGATTGAAAATCCAATGCTAGGGATCATTTCTCATTATTTGTCCTCGATATGTTATGTTTTGCGCTCTCCGGATACCCCAATCACCGGAACCTCCGTGTTCGATTACTGCTTCTTCGAGGAGCTCAATCTTGTCCCCACTTCTATTCAACAGGAGCTGTGGCGGCTCATCGCGGTCTCAACTCATTGCCGAGTTAACAGATATGGGTGGAACCAAGTTGACACGGCTGTGTTGCCAACGCGAGGGGAATTAGCCTGCAACCTCTGCTGGATTTACCTTACATGCATATCATACGATCATATAGATCGTCCGCCGTTCACTTTCTCGTCTTGACTCGTCCGAAGAGACCAGTTTCGGCTTGACTTAGGGGATAAAACCCCTTCCGCCCAATCCTACTTCTAACCGATGCTTCTTGTCAAAGTTTCAGCCCCGAGCACAGAAAAGATCTAGGAGGATCTCCACCCTCGAGGTATATAAGGCTTTTGGATGTGCGTGTACATTGAACTCTCCATCCCCAATCGGCTCCTCATCCAGAATACAAGTGAGACCTGCCTTGAATCCCTCTCTTTAACGTTGGTTGACGTTCCATTCATAGGGAGAAAATCATGCCGTACACCATTAAAATCGATGTCTTTATGAACGGTGTGCCCCCTTTCGCTATCGTGGATCAAGCCGTGCATAAAAACGAAGGGACGTGGGAGGGGAAGGGACTGTTCAACCAGACGCTCACGCTCACGTTAAACGACAGTGGCACCGCTGGGGCACTCCTCTTCCGAAGGCCTGGGAACCAGGAAGCTTGCTGCGCAGTACTTGGCGTGAGCGCCTACAAGCCTTGGTGCAATGTCGTGACTGGTCTTTCATCCTCCGACACTGCCTCGGATGTTCTCGATACATTCTATGGGAGTGGTTTTAGAGTCAAAGGCTGGGTTCAATTGGTAGAGGAGAAGAAGACAACTTCGGGGAAAATCTCGGTGCACGCTCAATTCCTCAAAGTGGAAAAAGACTTGTTGCACGCCGAGGTTCACATTACTTCTTAAATGTCACATGTATCCATCGGAAGGTCTTTCAATCCCATTATGGACGTTCGAACGAGAATATCATGCTTATGATGTGAGGGTTGGGCTCTATGATCGAATGAAGGTACATTGCGCCACGCCAAAGCACGTACACACATTTAACATGAGCTCTAGAGTCAAGCCAGAAAAACTTCAGTGCTGTCCATGCAACAGGCAATGCGATGGATGTTCAGAGTTCATAACACCGCACTCCATATGACGTCATGCTGACTGCCGACAACATCAGCATGATGTTGTTCGCACATAGGGCATGGGTGCACATCAACTAACGACTAGATTGTATGGCCGTGAAGCTCAGAAGTACCGGTCGGAAGTACTAGCCAGACGTAGTCTTAGGCGCGGACTAGGCTGTAAGGCCTGTTTCGGGTCAGGCGCAGCAGCATGCGGCCGGTGTCACATGGCGTATAGTCGACAATGTAATACTTCTATATTTCGTATCGAGTTCGCGTTGCCGCTGTGTTCTTCATCTACATCGGCAAATTGGTGCTAGCGGCATGCGTTGGGCACTGGAGGTATTGCAATCTTGGCTCTGGATCGTCTGTTAAAGGATCATGCAATTTTACTGAGCAATAAACCGGGCGGTTTCTCAATATTTGGCTTCAACATGCTTAGTAGCTTCCGGACCTGGAAGTAGGGTCCGAGCGCCTACTTCTTCGGGGAGCTCAATCTTGAACTACTTTACCTAAGAGAAGTAGCTCCTATGGCGGCCGAGCACGGTCCTCACACCACGCTCCAAGAATTTGCGCCTATTGTAGCTACTGCGGAGATCATCAGTGCAAGAATAATGGTATGTAATTATGTAAATGGTGGTACAATGTTCGGGGCAAATCTACGTAGACCCAATATGAAATGTGTCCGTAGGCAGTAAAGCTAGTAGTGAGCGAAATGGATAATATATATGTATTATTGACTTATTTTACTGTGTTGAATCACAAGCGGAGGCTGTATCAGATGATCTCTCGCAAACCAGAGCTCACTCAAGCATCTACCCCCTACATTGACTGTGAGCGAACATGTTGGTACATTATATCCAAGCATACAAAAACAAGAGCTGGTACAATCAGGTAGTTGGATCTCATTCAACCAAACAGGGGAAGGGCCAAACTTTACATTGTTGACGTCTGGGTCTCAAAGTCAGTTTCCTTCCCTGCTGGGCTTGGTAAAGATCCATTTCTGGTTGTTATATTGTTCGCTACTGGCCAGTATTTTGCTGAGGTGGATCTAGGTCATCATCATTCACCAGCAATGTTAGTGAGGTAATTTTTAAGTAAAACGAGGATTGTTCGTCTCTCACCCAGCTGTTACTCCCAGTATTGTAGTCCCATAGTGTGATGCCAAGTGTAGGGTCCGAGGCCAGTCGCAGGCTGGAAGACAAGGCCACATCAGAATATCGTCGCGAATGCCCATAAAAGCAAGATGTACTGGAAACTCGGCCCATACAAGGCGGGGGTAACGGTGAATTCAAGTCCACTCTCGTTCCACACTACACTCTGGGATTCATCTGGAGTGCCACCTCTGACCGATGCACTGAACTAGACACCCTGATAACCAGAGTTTCGGATCGTAAACCCGGTGCTTCCCTTCCGGGAAGCCCACTGTGTGAATGGAGGTAGCACGATAGCTTTGGTAAGAACCGATGATGTATCTCCAGAGAGGGATAGAGAAAACCTTACTACTTGCTTTCCCCAGCCGTTGACGGCCGCCCCGAGAATGAACCGGTTCCCGCGGACTTGTAGGGCGGTACCAGGGAAGTGGAGGCTACAGATGAGACACTGAGTGTTGTCTTCGATGGTGAGTGATCTTTGCGATGTGGAACAAAGGAATGGCCATTCGGCTAGTCAAACTGAGGAGACATTATAAATGTACTAATTCCCAAAGGGCTCACTTCTGAAGACCTGTCTCTAAAGGAGCTACCCCTTTGAAGGTAAAATTAGCACCAGAGGTACCAGAAACGGGATAGATCTGAGCAAAAGAATGTGTATTGGGTCAGACAAGGGTATTATGATATTTAGTTATAGGGTGCACACCTTTTTTTCAACCCAGCCAACAAGGATGATGTTGGTTGGTTGAAAGTTGTTGCCAGCGGTCATGCGGAGCCTTGGATGTAGAAACAGCTTCAGAACCCAAGATGAAGCTGGTATGTAAGAATATGTCCACTGACTGGAAGGTCTGGGGAGCAAACCCAGTAGAGGTCTGCACAAGCATCCACTCCACCGGGTGAGAGGAATTCGCAATTATGTGATCATGCTGGTCAATGATCTGAGAAAGGATTGCCCCTGCTGTGTAGGAAAGGTAGTTGACAGGATCATCCTTATCAGCCATTTTGTGTCATGACTTGACAAGAATGAAGTCTGAAACCAACTGTGGGAACTGGTAGAAAGCCGATTGATGGAAGGTTTACATCATGTTAGGTTCTAGGCTTCTGCCTCATGGACTTTGACTGCACTTCATCCTCATGTTGTATCTGCTGACCCACCTTGTGACTGCCTCATGTGTATACATCTGGACTCCTGCCTCATGTCTTGCTTGTATATATACTGTAGTAGCAGGAGGACTTATTCCTCATGCAACGTCTTGTATTCCCTCCTGTATCAGTTCACTTCCTACTCGACTCTTATACTCTTTGCCTACTCATTTGTCATATTGTATTTGCCCTCATCGCCTACATTTGCCCTATGCGACTTCACACCAAGCAAATGCCCATTGTTTTACATTCATCCTTGCAAAGCACGCCAAGTCCCCAAGTCAACATTTGTTATATTTGTTCATTCTACCCACGCACCTTGGAAAGCCAACATTTCTACATGTTGAAGTATCTACACGCGTGGAGGGGAAGTCGCCATTAACAGGATAATGTTCAAGTTCTACACGTGCACCAAGAAGCAAGTGTCCAGGCGAAGTCCGATTCCCACGCTACAAGAAGCGCCCCCTAAGAGTTTAACCACTCAGCGATTGTTCACCACACAGCGATAGGAGCTGCTAATTGGATAGGA